>CAUYRH010050983.1:0-33566 GCA_963574655.1 Perodicticus potto | reverse complement strand
ATCTTTAGAAAGTCCAGTGGACATTTTTAATCCTTTCATCACTGTGGAAGATGAAATTTGATAAATAGTTTCTGGGTGAGTTTACTTTAGTGGTGGAGGTTTGCGCTGGTCATTGTGGAGGATAGGTCTGAGAATATCCTGGAGAGCTGGTTTAGTTATAGCAAATTTCTTCAACATGTGGATGTCATTGAAGTAGTTAATTTCTCCATCATAAATGAAACTCAGTTTACCTGGATACAGGATCCTGGGTTGAAAGTTACTTTGTTTTAGGAGATTAAAAGTTGATGACCATTTTCTTCTAGCTTGAAAGGTTTAATCAGAAAAATCTGCAGTTATTCTAATATTCTTCCCCTTGTAGGTAATGGATTTCTTACATCTGGCTGCTTTCAGAATTTTCTCCTTTATATTAACTTTAGTGAACTTAATTATGATGTGCCTGGAGGATGTCTTGTTTGGGCTGGGTCATGCTGGGATTCTGAAAGTGTCTTTTATCTGAATTTCAGAATCTCTTGGCATGTCTGGAAAGTTCTCTTTCATAATCTCATAAAGAAGAGACTCTGTGCCTTGTGATGCCAGTTCATTGTTTTCAGATATCCCTATAAGGCACATATTGGTTTTCTTCGAGTTATCCCAGAGCTGTCTGAGAGAATGATCCATTTCTGCCTTCCATTTCTCTTCCTCTTTGGAAGTTTGGGAGCATTCCAAAGCTTTGTCTTCCATGTCAGAAATCCTTTCTTCTGCTTGCTCCATTCTGTTACTGAGGGATTCTACTATAATTTTCAGATCTTTGAGGGCTTCAATTTCTTGTCTCAATGTCTCAAAATCTTTGGTCATTTTGTCTTTGAATTCATTCAGTTCTTGAGATATCTTTTGGGTCATCTTTTGGATTACTGCTTGAAATTCTAATTCCATCTTTTCCTCCATTGCGCTGATCTTATTTGCTATCCAGACTCTGAATTCAACTTCTGACATCTCAGCCATTTGCTTATGCAAGGGATCTTGTGCTGTATCTACTTTGTCATTCCTTGGGGGATTTGATCTACTCTGATTATTCATATTGCCAGAGGTTTTCTGTTGATTCCACCTCATGATTATTTTTCACTGTTGCCTATGACTGTCCTCAGAGTTGGGGAGGTGTCTCTCCCAGATCAGACCCTGGCAGGATCACTCTATTGTTACTGGGTCTTTGTAGGGAGTGGCCCTGTGTAGCTCCTCTGGGACTGCCCCACCCAGGGAGTTCTGGCTGCAAGAGCAGCTCTGGAGTGTGGCTCGCCCTGATCAAGCAGCAGGGCGTGGAATGAGGCAGCCGGTGGTCTTTGCACAGGGAGCCTGTACCTCCAGTAGTCTCTGGCTGGGAGTAGGGCTCTGGAGGAAGGGCACAGGTCATGCAGTCTCCTAGGTTTCTGGCCAGATGGGCGGGGCTGGTGTGGAGCCCGAGACAGTAGGGAAGGAGGCGGGTTGTGTCACTTGCAGAGTTCCTGGCCCAGGCAGGCAGGCAGAGGATGACAGGTTCCTGGTGGAGCCCCTGGCTGGTGTGGGTGGCAGGCAAATGCACGGCATGAGGCTCCCAGCTGGGTCCCTGGCCACAGCAGGCCAGGCAGCGAACCAAGGCCCGGCAGAGTCCTTAGCTGTTGCAAGCAGAGGGCCAAGTCCTGGAGGGTGTGGATCAGAGCCATGTGGGGGTTCCAGAGGGGCAGCATGCTGAGGCTGGGCAGGGCACAGATCGCCCTGGGAGGGAGTCCAAGTGGACTTCCTGACTGCTGTTGGCAGCAGGTCAAGGCCGAGTGGGGTGCCAACTGTGGCCACACAGGGGTCCCGGTGGTATGGAGTTCCTGGCTGCTGAGGGCTGTGGGCCTCGGGCACAGATTGGAGCAAGGCAAGGGTCCTAGTGGGTGGTAGGCCGAGGCCAGGCTGGGCACAGATCAGGCTGGGAGGGAGTCCCAGTGGACTTCCTGGCTGCTGCTGGCAGCGGGTTAAGGCCCGGGGGTGTGCCAGTTGGGGCTACATGGGAGTCCCGGCGGAGTGGAGTTCCTGGCCGCTGTGGGTGGCAGGCCTGGGGCACAGATGGGTAGGGGTCTCGGTGGGCAGCAAGCTGAGGCCTGACAGGGCACAGATTGGCACCACGGGAGAGTCCCTGCTTACTTCCTGGCCGCTTCTGGCAGCAGGCTAAGGCCCAACAGGGGGCAAATCAGGGGGTGCGGAAGTCCCGGCAGTGTTCCTGGCCACTGGTGGCACCAGCCAAGGCCCAGTGGGGGTTTCCAGCGGAGTTCCTGGCCGCTGTAGGTGGCAGGCTGAGGCCCAATGGGGCACAAATCAGAGACACATCGGGGTCCCAGCAGCATCCCTGGGCTGGGGGCTGGCTGGGGCTTGGTGGGGCCCTGAGTCTCTTACCTGGCGGGTGCCTGATCAGGCAGATAGGGAGAGTGGGCGCTGCTCAAGTCCTCCTCCCTCGTTTTCAGCAGAGGTCAGGCTTCTGGCGTGTGTCAGGTAAGGGGGGAAGGTGTCTTGAAAGTTCAGAATGGCGGAAAACTTTAGTTCAGTTTTTCTGCCTGAAGTTTGGTTTTTGGACGTCGCAGCTTGCCTCAGGGGTGACCTGCAGTTATCACTTCTCTCTCCCTCTCTCTCTGCTGGCCTCCTAGTCTTCAGCTCAATTCAGCAGTTTCTGAAGGTTATCTTTCCTTTCGGACAGGAGCCTCTGTCAGAAGCTGCTTCCAGTCAGCCATCTTGCCTCTCCCTTCCAAGATTTTCCTTTCTTAAAATGTGTACATATTTTTTGGCACTCTCCAAACATTATTTTTGTTCTCTTCTTAGAGGTTTTATAGCAATCTCAAACTGAGCATGTCTATTATTAACCTTTCCATTTCCTGTCTGACCACCTTGAGAATCTTCTCTCTGAGTAATAGCCAACATCATTTACCTCATTGCTCAGGATCCCGACATTACGTCACACCTCACATTCATCCTAATCCTTTGGCAGGTTGTTGCCTCTACTTTCAGCATGTATGGTTTGATCCTTGCATATCTGTCTAACCTCAATTGTGACTATTTTCCCTATAACTCACTTTACCCCAACTATACTGGCCTTCTGATAAAATTGATTCTGCTTAAAGCCTTCTTTGTGTTAACATTTTTTTTCTTGCCAAAAATTGATATTTCCCTGGCATCTGAATGCTTGGTCTCTCACTTCCTACAAGTTTCTTCTAAAATTTCACCCTTCGTGATATCTTCCTTGACCTCTCTAACTAAAATAGCACAGGCATTTCAGGGGCAATCACTCTGCCTTATTACATTTTGCTTCACAATGTATCATCTGCATGGTATTTATTTTCTTATGCTTTACCTCATTTTAAAATTGCCTTTCTCCCTCCCTGGCCCCCTTGTAGGGCATTTGTGAACTGTTTCCATATGCTGTCAACAATGTTCTGCATGGCGCTCAGGAGCTATCTGCTAAGTGCGTGAGTTGATGACAATCCTAAGGTACGTCTATCAAAAGGAAGGGAATAGACAATTGTGCTTCATAATGTGTACATCCCTAATATGAGGCAAATTTATATCTTTATAGTGAAAGCTACAACCCATTTATTGCACGGGATGATGGGGAAAGGGGAGAGGGAGGGAAGGGGAGGGAGAGGGTGGGGGGAGAGAGGATAAAGGGCAGGATCACACCAGTGGTGTATATTTGAATGGTCAGGAGAAAACTTCTAAATATGGATCAAAAATAGTAATGAGAAAGTCTCTTGAATGTTATCGCAATCAGGTTGATGAAAATATCTCCGATTGTATCTGAAGCCCGCACACTGTACCCCATGATTGAATTATTGTACACAGCTATGATTCAATAAAAAAAAAAAGTAAAATTTTAGAACACACACAAAAATAAATAAATAAATAAATAAATAAAAAATAAAATTCACATGTCCTATCTTATTGCTACCCATTGCATGACAATATTGAAATGGTTGAGAAAAAAGGAAAATAAGCTCTAGACATCTCATTGTTCTAAGTTCTATCTTTTTATTATACCAAAAAATTCTTATAAAAATAAATTCAAAAACCCATTGATACTCTTCTGTAACATGTTGTTATAGATTCTCGGCAACTGTCTCTTTTACAGGCAGCATAATTATGAGTGAATTACAAATGTAGACTTCATGACTCTAATTAAACCCAAGGCCACAATCCATTAAAAGTAGATCATACGCATTAAATTAGATGTAAGAAGAAATAAATAAACCACATGATTTGAACTATCACAATAAGTGAGAAGCAACAATTTCAAGTAATTCATATTTATCTAAAACTTTTATCAACCTAACCTAAAACAGTTTTTTAATTTTCATCAGAGTTAAAATTCTTATACTTAATTTTCATGTATATATACATTGTATTTTCCCATACTTATTTCGTTCTACTCCAAGAAATCTTTGAAAGTATGTCCCAAGTATGAGACACTGAAAGAGGTTCTGTATTTTAGTTGTAAGAATACATATTAGTTTCAAAAACATTATCACTAAACTCAGAAATATTTAATTATCAAATCAAGTAATTAAGAATTAGTTTGAAACAAAATGAAATTTCAACATCATTGTAGGACTGATTCAGAGAGTAAATCTTAAGAAAATGTAATGAAGAATGATTATGCTGCAGTTTGCACATTTGGGAGACTCATTTTTTGCTTATGTGTTTTCTCTGAAGTTTTTGAATGCTTAGTGATTGGAATACATATGCGAAAAGGAGCTTGTGGAATATTATGTCTAGAAAGTTCAATGTACCTAGTTCCCACTGCCATCTTTCATATCTTCTCTAGGGAAGAGTTACGTACATTTCAATCTAGCACCTCTGACACGGACAAGCACACAGTGAAGCAGAGGAAAAGAAACTTTAAGTAAATATATCCTCCAGCAAGAGTACCCCAGGATAGAGAAATACAAACAGAATTTCAAACAGAAGCTTAAGAACATATTCAGACAAATACTATGAAGGAAAATGAGATACTTCAGCACAGGTATACTAAGAGTTTGAGAAGATTCTGGTGCTTGTGGGAGAAGGTAACATCCCTGATAGTAACACTTAACCCAGCGCAGAAAGGAAATTCTAGTCAGGAGGCCTAGAGGATACACATGGCAGCAGGAGGAAAGGAGAAAGCTAAAGATATAAGAGATTGAAAAGAAGATATTAAATATTTGGAGAATATTGAAGAAATAAAAACAGTTATGCTTCCAAGAAGATTCTTAAACTGCGTCTAGATTTAAGGCACAGAGATACGTCATATGGGGATATTCGACCTGAATTAATGTCCTTTTTAAAACAATCCACTTCCTCTCATCTAGTTCATGCAAGGCTTCACAAGGCATCAATAGTGCAATAAAAGCTTTCTAACTGAACTGTTCTAGGAATCAAGAACATATCAGGAACACGGAAGCAAAGCAGCACGTCCTCTGTTATGTTTTCCTACTGCTAGCTTTCATTAGGAGAGGCTGATGGTTACACACAAGAGGAAACATAAGTGTGAGAAATGTACTAAAAACAAATGGCAGCGTGTTATGGAAAGCTGAGGCTGGTTGGGTTAAATTTCACAGGAAGTACTGACATAGAACACAGGCTGAAGAGAATAACATTTTCATGGGCAGGTAAAATGCCTTTAACTTATGAACTTCATGAAGGTCCTTAGTATGTTCTTTTGACTTCTGGTCCTATTCAAGTTTGCCCACAAGCTATGCTTTTTTTGTGGAAGGAAAGTACGAGAAGCATATATGCCTTACCGCCTCCACTTCAGCAGGGTCGTACCAGACGTTGATGTAGGGATGCTGTAAGGCGTCATCCACTGATATCCTTTTGGCTGGGTCAATCACTAGCATCTTTGACAACAAGTCCCTGGCTTGGCTGGCTGAAGCATGGAATGAGAAAAACAAGCAGTAAGATTTTGATTTTAGTAAGGAAATTTATTGAAGGGAGAGAGAACTAAGGAGACAAAAAATCCAATGGTATCTTCTTTCCGAACATTAGGTAAATTTCTCAATATGCTGGAAAAGGAAACATGTTTCATACTGTCTCTGTGTGTCTCCAAGTCGAAGGCTTCATTTGGGGTCTTTATGGGCCATAATGCTATGAGCGTATGTATTTATTCAAGTTTCTAAGTAAAATTCATCAACCCAGAAAATGTGTGTAAGCTAAATAATCCATCTGGGAAATACGTGTGAAAATAGGATGAGGAGCAAAGGAAATGCAAATGCATGATGTTCGGTAAAGGTGTGGATGGCTGTTTGAAGCTAATCAATGTGTGTGTGTGTTTATATTCTCATTCATACAATGAAATATTAGAATTTGAGTATTTAAATTGACTGAAGAGATCACATAGTAAAAATTTCTTATTTACTTAGAAACAATTTGAAGAATTGATGTGATGTAATAGAAATATTCAAACACTGAATTTTTATTTGAACATTCTATAATCATGAGGCATTTTTAATCAATGGAATGTGATTTGATGAAATCAAGCGGCTAGAGACTGAAGCCAGTCCATTGATATACCAGACACTAATAAAAAGCTACATGACATACATGTTATTATGATTAATGCTATGGTTGTGGGCAGCAGTAATTATAAAATTATATTGTAACAATCAGTAAGTAGGTTATTTAATAACATTGTTAAAAATATATTATTTTTAATCAGTACAATTATATAAAATTTTATATGAAATAAGGTTTTAACAGAAATAAGTAATATCTTAAATCAATATTGTTACTCAACTGACTTGAAAACTGAACAGCAAAAATATTCAGTTTATTCCAAATATGTAGTAAAACTATAAATTAAAGAGAACAAAATCTAAGCAGACTTTTTTCAAAGTCAGTGTGTTTGACTCTATGGACATGTAACAATTTTTATCTAATTAGTTTTTCAGATTAAGGAAACTGGGTTAATTATACAAATTTTAAAATTACATAAAATGTAAAAATTAAAAAACAGCCAATATTGCCCCTTGCTAGAAGCAACTACTGTTACTATTGCCTATTTTTCCTAGTACTATTTGTATTTTTCACACAATCTTGACCATATTACAGTTAAAATGTAGCAATGTTTTTTTAACCTATTCTGTAAGTATTTTCTTTTATTACACTTTAATAAATATACTTTTGAATGTTCTAAAATAATATAAAAAGCCACTAGTTAAATCAGACTAGAGGACTTTATGGTTCTACTACCCATTTTTCGGAGAAACTCAGTTCAAATTAAAACTCTGAAGCTAAGTGTTTAACAAAAAATGCAAAAATACTTACGCATTAATTCAATATTTAATTTTTCTCATTGCCAATGAGTTCCTAGTGGCCTAACAAGGCTGTGTTTACTTATTCATTGGTCGAATAAATGTGATTTGTAATAATTTTAAATGCAGACTCACATACTCCACTCCCATAGGTTCTGCCATTCAAATCCATCCATGTATCAATACCTACTCTTAGAAAGGGTGGGGATTGCAATGGACTCCTTAGTGATAGAGACAGGAATATACCAATACCACATTATCTCACTAAAAAACAATCATCAATGCCATTTGTAGGAAACAAAATGAGAAAATGTTTCAAAGTTGTATCTTTCATTTCAAAGAAAATCTGTTATGCTCTTTTCCAAACACAGTAAATATATTTTTATCTTTAGTTATTTGTACATTACGTTTATTTATACGTTGCCAATTTTATATTAAAAAGTAAAATTAAGCCATTATGAATATATAAACTAGTTTATTAGTGACAAAAATAACATAATTGTAGAGATTAAAATTAAATTAGAAAGTAAACTCCAGAAAGTTAGAATTACATTATGACACATGATATTTTATTTAATAGTTTTTCTACAAATTAAGTCATTATCATTCAATATTTTAATGAGGTCTCTGCTGTCTCTGTATTATTACAAGTGTTTTCATAAGAAGGCATTGCTTTTGCCTGATATGTCAATTGGTTAGCATCATGAAGCCATAAATTCTACAAGATCTCTTCTTGGTATGCACATAGGTAACGTTGATCTTAGAAGCTGTAGTTCAGTAAGAATTTGGCCCATTATCACTCAGAAAGTTCATGGACACTGCTGAAGGAAGACTCACCACTGTGTAATATGTGTCAAAAACACAGAAATAACATTGCACATTTCAAACCCATTACATAAAAGTTTGGAGGAAATGAACAGATCCTGGGAAATTATAGTAGGACAACATTTTAGTTTCTCCGAATCATTTAAGTCTACCTTAGCTATTTGGATTAAGTTTTTACGTTAATTCATTGTCCACTGAGCATGTGGGGTTAAATGTAAAGGATGTGTCCTCAATTTTTCTTGTTTGGTAATTAACAGATGCATTTTAAAAAATATTTTTATTTATTATATTTAACAAACACTGAGCATTCACAATGATCCAGCCATTGTTCTAAGTGCTTGACAAACTATTAAGTCAATTAATCTTCCCAATAATTTGTAAGGTAAGCACTTTTTACATTCACTTTTTCATTCATGTTAAATGAGCTTTATAAAAAGGTTAGGTAACTAGCTTGGAGTCACGCAGACTTTAAGGCACAGAGGCAGGTGGCAATCAGATTATCAGGAGTGTACTAAATTATAATAAGAACTTGAATATTATTATTTATATTATACTTATTCAGTGCCAAATTTATTCTGAGTCTCCCAACAAGACTGAGGCATAACTACTTCAATTTTGTGGTAGAAAGAATGTTTATGAACATAGTGTTTATATTAAATACGTAGGTAAAATTCCATTCAGTATTCTAAAATGAACTTAGTGGCTAAGTACTTCATAAAAACAAATAGAAGAAACTCAGATACCTGCAAATCCTAGATTTTACAACTAAAAACTTGTATCAAAAATATTTTTAGATAATAAAAAAGATTGGAATAATAATTTCACTGTATATTATTTTGGTCTTTTAGAATTAAAAAAATACTTCAAAACATAATTTTAAGATTACAAATAGACCCCAAGAGATAGTTAACCCACTCTATTGTCAAACACTTATCCTTTCCTCTGAATAGCCAGACAATTCTAAAATCTTTAGACTACTCCTATTTGCAAGAAAAATGTTTTAATAAATACCACTCCTTAACTTGAAGCAGTTCAAGTTAAAGAAATGATGAATGATTGACTGACGGAAATGCTAATTATTTGATTCGGCCATTTCACATTGTACACATGTATTAAAATATTTTGCATACCATGAATATGTACAATTAGTACTTGTCAACTAAAAATAAACAGAAAAATGAGAAAGAGAGAGAGAGATAAGAATGCCATGTGCTTTTTTAGCCCATCGCCTGCACGGGAGTTCTCAAGTCATCCCTGAAGGGCATACCTTTGAGTTTATTGTGCTCCGAGTCCGCTGGGAAGAGGGAATCTGGAAAAAGCTTGGGGAAGGTGAGTCCCGCATACTTGGGCCGATTCTCCACATAGTTTCTTACTGTGGGTTGCAATTTCTTCATGAATTCTGGACATGGTGTTCCTAGTTGTTCAATTACTTTATTCCACTGGTCAATATCTGAGAATTGAATCATTAAGGAAAAAGGAAGGACAAACACTAGCTCTTGCCTTTCTCTAGTCAGGGAGCTAACTCTTCCCAGAATCCTGAACAAGCAGCACAACTGGAGTTTTATAAGCAATAAAGAATAAAAGTGTAAAACAGAATTGTTAGGCAATGAATACTCTTGGAATTTTAGATTAATTTTTAGAATTTGGGGGGACTAGAATTATTTAATAAAATAGGATATCATGAACGAGTTGGGTTATAAAGATAAAAAGTCATTCAGATAACATGAGAAGAATCTCTTATAATGAGATAAAATTCTGTATGTTGTCTATTTTAAATTGCACACAAACTTTATGGACATCCTGCAGAATAATGTGACTTAGAATGAAAAAATAGATTGATATATCACAGTGCTATTTTTATCCTGCAGTTACCTCAATTATTTATATTTTTAAAATGGCAAGTACACAAATATTTTAAATAATATTCATTTAAAGTTTTTCTAAATTACCTTTAACACTTTTTTCTTCCTTTCTTAAAAATTTGGAAATTTCACCTCTTAATGTTTCAGCTCATATGCAGTACACATGGGATCAACATAATTTTAATAGTAAACAACTCATTAGCACTCTGCCAAAGACCTAAAAGTACAGAAGAGATATTCAACTTAAGAGAACAGATTTCCATCCAAGTTCAGTAAGTACATTAAGCACAGTGAATTCTACATGAAAAATATTACCTCTCTGAAAATTAATACCCTCAAAAATTGTAGCTGGCTCATTGGCATACCACTGACTGAAATTCTCTTTTTTGGGGTGGTGACTGTGGCTAAAGGAGTAGGGTGGTATTCCCATATACCAGAGGTGGTGGGTTCAAACCTGGCCCTGGCCAAAAAATATAAATAAATAACTGCCAAAATTCTCTTTTTTGCCTATCTTAATATTTGATATATCAGAGCCTTGAGTATGATAAACATCATCCACAAAAACTTTGAAGTATCAGTTGGGGACAAATGATTTCAGACAGAATTCCTGGCTGTATGTCAGTGAATGTGAGAGACCTTGAAATTTCTTCTCAGTCTGCCATGGAAAGCCATGCTCATTCCTACACTGTTTATGCTTTTTCAGCTCTGTCTGATATGTTTAATTAATTCATTTCCACTAATGTAATGTGCAGCAGTTCAAAGACCCTTACCATAACGTTATTTAGTTGAAGTTTATTTGGACTGAAACAAAGATGGACGGTCCTGATGAAAGAGAAAATTAACTATTTTAACAAATTAACTAAGTTTGTAATGCAAACACATATAGAAAATTGAAAAAATTACAGTCAAATTAATTCACAAATTCTCTTCTACTTCCCCTATCAGCTAGCTGAATAAAATTTAAATGACTACATATCAATCTCAGTTATTGGAATGAAAATATATATGACTATGGACTATTAAATGAAATGAGGGTGGGAAAGAACAGAGAACATTCTTTTAGAAAATAGTAGCAATAATTCAACAAGAACATGTTTCAAGAAAAGTTTATCTAAATTACTCTGTTTATGAGAATACAGTGCTAATTCAGAATCATTATAAATGAAGACACTAAAACATTATGTAAGTTCAGAGTTACAAGTTAATCATAGACAAAATCCACATTAAGACCATGAATATATGAAGGCTACAGATACTTGGACAAATTTAAATAGAAAACATTAGTGTAGTTAAATAAGATGCAAGTGCTTATCATTGTAAATTATGAAAAGAAGCCTAATTTTTAATACAGTTAGGTTACCATGCCCCACCAAGCCACCTTTTAATCATTTGTCAGAGTTATCGGAACTCTGAAGTCCTAATCTCAAATTTACAAGAGAGGCAAAAAAACCTCAAATTTTCAGTAATGAAATCATTTAACAAAATTGGCAAAATAATCCCGACACACTATTGTATTCTAGTTCCATTTAGCTAAAGTTATATGGTTATTCAGCAAAGAATTAATTGCTTTTAAAGTAGCATCCCCCCCAAAATAGTTTTAAAGTTTAACAAGAGTCAAATATAATAAAATTTGTTAAATAAGAACACTTAAAATGTTTCTTTTAAAACCATAATTATCTAAAGGCACACTCAATGTACTTTCCTACTTTAAATTTCTTTGAAATGAAACACTATTATGCTTGATGCAATGGTTTACAAAAAGAAGAATGGGAAGAATATGATCATCAATGAAATAAATGTTCATACTGCAAAAAAAAAAAAAGAGGTACAGCCATCTTTAAAAGCTAGTGCCTTTATTTTAATCAATCCATTTAAAGTTTTTTCCTCCCATAAATATGCATGTGTTTAACTGGTAAGTACCCATTTTCCAGATGTTCATAGGCTCATAATGTGAACAACTAGGTCCAGCTTAGTTGAGCACATGATTGTTCTTTATAATCATATTTAATCAATATAAGCCAAGACTGGAAGTCACACCTCATGTTTCCAAATTCAGTGCTCATTCTAAGCATTTTCATAAGAAAAAGAACAAATTTGGAATTAATGTGAGAAAATGGCTTTAATTTGGCCATTAAGTTGATGTCATACTTTGTCACAGGCAATTTCCCTAAAGAATGCTGCTGAAACTCCTTCTCTAGCCTATCAGGTCATCATTTCCCCATGAAACAATCACTTTTATTAATATTTTGTATATAAAATAAGACGGTTTTTTAAAAAGAAAAAGTTCATCAGATTTCCACAATGATTATACTTTTTAAAATACATAAAATATTATCTAGATTTGATGTGTTAAATATGGTAAACATGTTTTTAAAAAGAGTGGCCAAAATTATTTTTATAAAAAGGCTTATTTGCTTCAGAATACCCATAAGTCATCATTTTTATACCACATGGTAAGAATCTGAATGCTTATAGACCCTAGGTCTGGGCAGTTACTTAAATGAAAATGTTTGTTTTTATATTTTTGATGTGCTGCTTTAGAAACTATCACCCTGAATATAAATTATCAAAGTCATTGGATATAAATAGAAAAAAATTATATATAATAAGAATTATTTGACAGTAAATTTCTAACAAAAAAATCATATATAATAAGAATTATTTGACAGTGAATTCTAAATTCACTAAATAAAAAAGTATATGGCAAAAGTTAGATTTTACAAGCAGAGTATGATGACAAGATACTATGCAAATGTGATTGTGATTAAGGTCTTCAATGAATAGCACTGCAATAGGAGAATTAAAGTAAGTTTGAATAGTAAAGATGCATATCTGAAATCCTGAGAAGGAAAATTATTACAGTTAATATTATCAGTTAGATAAGAAGTTGCATTTCGAAGCAATTTTCTTACTTTAACTTCCTTTGCTGGGAAACGTTCTAAAATAATAATGCCTTGAACATAATGTAAAAAAGGTCAACCTGGGTGGCACCTGTGGCTCAACGGAGTAGGGCTCCATATGCCAGAGATGGAGGGTTCAAACCCAGCCCTGCCCGGCCACGGCCAAAAACCGCAAAAAAAAAAAAAAAGTCAACCTTTTGGGTGCCTTATTTGCACAGGCCCCCTTACATGACCTCTCCTTCTCTGGATATCTTGAGTCACAGTTATGAACATAATTTATACTATGCACATTTAAGCCTTCAGAAGCTACTAAGTCAAATCATAATGAGCTATTTAATGACCTCATTTTATTGGCCCTTTGAATTACTATATCTTCCTTTTTATTTTTTTCTTCTATCATTGACTATTTTCTGTTATTATAAATGTGATTTCCACAGTTGATATCCTCAAAGTTTTTTACTTGCTTTTTACTCTGCTCTAGGCCTTAAATCCAATCCTTTATGCAACAGTGTTCTGACCCCTATTTGCAACTTAAAATATATCAGTGTTTAACTCTATATTCTTAGCTATATGTTAAAAATGACATTGCCTAATAGCAATGGCTGTATGGAATAGTTCCAAGAGAGGATATCTTATATTGCAAGCCAACCAGCTGCCTAGGCAGCTATACGGCTAGCCAACTGTATGGCTTTGCGCTAGCTCTGCAGGAAAGAATGCTGTGATCTGCAATTAGTAATTTCTGCAATTAATGTGCAATAAGGAAATGGAGGTACAACTGCCATGTGTTAGGCACGATAATATGAAACTGTGTTTCCCTAACTTGAATATTCATAAACAGGGAACTTAAAAAAGCTTCCTCATCCTTCCTTCCTAATTCACAAGGATCTGAGTCATTGGTCTGGGCTGATGTCATAAAAACACCTAGGGTAAGTATAGTCTTACCACCCTCCAAGGGTGGTCCTTAGGTTATATTTTGAGAAATACTAACATAGAATATACTAACAGTTTCTTGCGAGTTACTAAGTCCTGATGTAAGAATCAAGGACTAGCATGCTTCAGCTTTATGACACAAATTAGAAGAGGTTCAAGTTCACTAAACGTTTATTCCACATTTCTTTGCTATGGAAAAGTTGGCGGCCATTCACTGGGAATATTTAAGGAAAGAAAGATCCTAATCTTAATTTCTTCTCCCCCTGTACATTCCTGCAAAGTCCGAGAAAAATTATAGTAAGTAGCACACACAGGCTCCCAGTAGAAGAGGAGAGATTAAGCTATCATCTTTATGAGAGAATCCAAATTACATACTGTTGTTAGCTATGGACTACTACCCAGGAAGAATTCAAAAGCCATTCGATAGAAAATTCAAAGTATTTGGCAATTTCTTTCAGTAATTATAGTTCTTTGTGATAAAATTTGTTCTTAAAACAATGTTTACTTCTGAGAGCAATTTTAAAGATAAGGACAAAAATAAATATACATGTGACAGACCCTTGGGCCTACTACATTCTCATGGTTATATTTTGAACTGTTTGTTCTTTTTAAAAGGTTTTCAGGTTTTTTCTTGAACATGAAAGTGTTCTATTCCATTCAAACATCCCCCTCAAATTCTGGTACATGAAATATGAATAAATGACTTAATGTGCAATTGTAACTAACATCTGTTTTCATTATAAATAAGCACAGGAAGAGGATCTATTATGAGCCAAAACACATCAAAATCTTAAGGCTCACAAATTAAGTAAAATGCTATTTGTACAGTGGCACTAGCCAATTTCTAGTGTGATACTATGGAATATGCGATACCCATGAATAGCTTATTTAAGTTGGGATAGCAGCAATCTAAATTAATATGTGCTGAGATCTTTGTATATTCAAAAGAAAGATTTTTTTAATTGTCTTAATTAAAATGGAATTTTCTACAAATTGAACTTTAAATTTCATACAATTCCAGCATTAATACCAAAAGGGATCTTTTCTATAAAAATTAGCAAGCCAATTCTAAAATGTTTATTGAAGAGAATGGTGCATTAATAGACAAGATACTTCTGAAGACGACAAAAAGGAAAGTTATTCAGCCTACCTAATACAAGTGCATTACGTGCACTTGTATTCACTAAGAGACAGTATGAGTGGTGTAGAGAGACACAAACAGATCAAAGGAATAAAATATAAAGCGCAGAATTAACATTTTTTCTCTAAAATGTGGAAACACAACAGAGACATTATTATACATCAGTAAAGAAAAAATAAGCTAGTCAGTAAATGAAACTGGAGTAAAATAAGCGGATCCCTCTTTACGCACACACGAAAATTAACTCCAACTGAGCTAAAGGCTGAAATGTAAAAGATTAAACTTTAAAACATGCATAGTAAAATTACCACAAAGAAACCAAGGGATTATTAAGACAGAAAAATACATGAACCAAAGAAACATTACCAACTTCCAAAATCACTATAAAATAAAATAGGAAAATAATCCAAATACAAAGAGAAAACATTAACAAAGATTAAGTGCCAGATCAAGAAATTAAAAACCTCTACTAATTAATAGGAAAAAAAGGCACAATAGAAAAATATTCAGTTTTTTTTCTATTTAAGAACAGATATTTTACCAAGGAGAAAATATTAGTGACAAATAAACATAGGAAAAGATGCTTAGCCTCTCTAGTAGTTAAGGAAATGTAAATTAAATCTCTATTTAAATAGTTCTTTATAGCCCAAAATTGCACAACAAATCAAAAACAAATCTGACAATAACAATGAGATGTAGGACAGCCACATACATAAACAGTTACTTTGGAAATTAATTTGGCATTAATTAGAAAGTTTAAAAATGTGTATATCTATGACTCCAGGCATTTTTATTAAGAAAAGCTTGGACATGTGCTCTTGGAAACATATATTCATAACATCATTGATTATAAAAGCAAAAATTAAGCAAAAAAATCTGGATCTATTCCAAAGTCTATTTATAGGAGAATGAGTTAGATGTAGACGAATCATAGGCTTGAATACTACACAGCAATGAAAATGGGTTAACTATTTCCAATCCAAACACAAGAACAAATTTAAAAGTTATTAGATTAAGGGCGGGGTTTTTGGTTTGTTTGGGCTGATTTTTGCTTTGTTTTTTTCTTTGTTTATTTGTTTGTTGGTTTTCTTATTTTTTTTGGAGACAAGAGTCTCACTCTGTCATCCTGGGTGGAGGGCTGTGACATCATCGTAGTTCACAACAACCTCAAACTCTTGGGCTTGAGCAATCCTCTTGCCTCAGTCTCCGGAGTAGCTGGGACTGTAGGCCTGCAACACGACACCTGGCTTGTCTTTCAATTTTAGGGGGGAGAAGGGGTTTCGCTCTTGCTCGGGCTGGTTTAGCCTCCAGAGTGCCAGGATTGTAGGAATGAACTACCACACCAGGCCAAGTTTGTTTGTTTTTTAAAGCAAGTCACAAGATAATAATGACAGTATGGTGTATGTAAAATACACAAAAGTAAAGCACATATTGGCTAATGATAAATATACCTGTGGCAAAAATATAAGGAAAGTCAAGGAGCTACTGACAAATATTAGAACTTCTGGGAAAAGAAGGATATTGCTTGAGTGAAGCCCTCAAAAATATTTAAAGATGTTGGTAATGTTCTATTTGTTTAAACTGAGTGGTGGTATAGTATGTTCATTTTATTAATCTTCAAAAGCTATACATTTTCAAGAGCTATAACATTAACTCATTTGTATAATATAAAATATTTTGTAATAACATTTAAAAACCTGGCTATCTAAATTTCTCATTACTAAAAATAGTTATGTCAAATTTTTTTCACATGAAAGATAAAGGATATAAGACTTTATTAATATTTTAAGTTTTGCTGTTTAGCTCATATATCAATAAGACACACATAGCTCATACTGTGAAAAGTTTTAGAAATCTTGTATTTTGAGAATGACTTCAGATAAATAAGGATATGTTGATTAAAAATAATGTAACTCCTATATAGCTGTATATTAAACATATGCTGCACCACCAGCTCCATTTTAAAGTTTCTCTTTAACTATCAGATAATTTTCTTGTCTTTTCAGACAAGTGATTTAGCTGAAGAATTAATAATCTGCCTTGCATTTTAAGAGGTTAATGATATCCAATGTTCATAATTCATTTACTTTAAAAAGACTGATTTAAAACTAACGAACATTTTTGAAATTATTAAAAATCATGGGCTACATTCAGAAGACACACTTTATAAAATGATTTCCATTCTCCCTCCTAGAAATTTGTAAATGTGTCCCCACACTAGAGCCCCAGAAATTTCAAACTCAATATCAAAATAGCAAAGGCATCTAACATAACCAACACCACCAGAAGCGTTACTTTTAAGAGATTTTTATACACGAGTTAAAAAATGATACCAAAGAAATTTCTCCCAAAAAAACAATTCTAGGAAACGTTAAACTATACTCAGTAATTCAGTTGTGGAAATTTGTTTTAACTTCCTTTAATATAAAATGTAAGAAAAGTAAAGTAAAGCAATCATTTTAAATTACAGTGAAATATTCACTTTAGTCATTATTCAACCATAATGAACCTCCGGAAAAACAAAGAGTAAATTAACAAATTGAGTTCATTTTTATCTAATTCTTTAAAATTAGCCAAAACTTTAAGGCTATTTCATATTCATGCCCCAAAGCAAAACACCATCCTATAATTCATCAAGAATACAAAATTCCTTGTTTTTGTAGAAATGTGAAGGAATTGTTTTTTATCAAGCCAATATATTGTCATATAGCACTAACACTGATGTGGTGAATTACAGATGTCATTTAGCAAAATGTATATATAGAAGCCAAAACAGTAATATAGATGGAAAGATTTTTAAAAATGTGTGTCATATATGTGATTAGAAAACAGGTTTTAGATAGGTAGAGAGAGGGAAAATAGTGGGATCACACTTATGGTGCATCTTAGAAGGGTACACGTGAACCTTACTAAATGCAGAATATAAATGTTTTCATTCAATAACCAAGAAAATCCCATGAAGTTTATGTCAAACAGTTGGATGAAAATATTTCAGATTGTATATGAAGCCAGCACATTGTACCCCATGATTGCACTAATGTACACAGCTATGATTTAATTAAAAAAGGTATCTTTTATACCAAAAGAAAAGAATAATAAAGTACATAAATAATTCCTCTAAAAAAAGAAAAAGGAAAACAGGTTTTAGTATGAATAGTTAGGAGGTCAGGAGTAAAAACAATAGCTTTATTTTTAACTAAATGAAACATTTTAAGTTCTTTTATTTAATAAAAATTTAGTACCTATTTCGGTCATTTCCAGAAATGTTTCTTTTCATTTATTTATTTATTTTGGAAACAGAGTCTCAAGCTATTGCCCTGGGTAGAGTGCGGTGGTATCATAGCTCACAGCAACCTCCAACTCTTGAGCTTAAGCGATTCTCTTGCCTCAGCCTCCCAAGTAGCTGGGACTACAGGCAACTGCCACAATGCCTGGCTACTTTTTTTTTTTTTTTTTGTAATTGTCATTGTTGTTTGGCAGGCCTGGTCTGGATTTGAACCCACCAACTCCGTTGTATGTGACTGGCACCCTAGCCGCTGAGCTACAGGTGCTAAGCCTGGAAATGTTTCCTTTAATATGTGTACATACAGAGAGTATATGTATGAAAACGTGTGTGTATATATATGTATATATACACACATACACACACACATATATATATGATAGATAGATACAAGTTTGTGTGGTACATTACAGATATGGTAAGAAATGTAATCTAGGCATTACAATCAAGGCAAAACTAATCATAATGTGGTATGCGTATACTATGTTAATAATTTGATTTACTCTAGACATTAAAACCCCATTATTATAGGATCGATTTTATTTTTGAATTATATCTTTTAAGCAGAAGTTGTATCTTTAGTAGGATAAAGACATAATGTTTTTGTAAGGGATAAAGTGTAGTTGTATATTTCTCTTAAGAGTAAGTTATCTTTAATCCTTATAATGGGGCCCATTACATATCTATATACTAATCATACATTATCCCTATCTATTTAATACTGTGGAGCCTCTGGAGTATTTACTTGGTCATTATTTGCTTACTTTTACAAGCGATTTAAATATATTCCTTCAGATATTTGATAAAATCATTATTAATTAATGAGGTTTTAATTATTGCACTTGTTAATAACATAGAGAAAATAAGAGAAGAAATTGAAGATATTATTCCCACAAGCAAAGTGAATGAGAAAAGAATTTTAAAAGGGAGCGAAAATTTTAAAATGAAACTCTCATGCATACCTTCTGAATTTACGTTAAAATAAACCAATTGTATGTATTTTCAGGTAAATGTGAATCTGATGAAAGGTTTCTATACCAACTGAATATTTATTATGATATAAATGTATCAATCTTCACTGTTACAACTAAAGGACTTTGTTATGTATTTTCCAACCATAAATATACCTTAATTTTGAAACATCTACAACAAGAACAACAAAACTACTAGTTTGATAAGATTGAATTAAAGTAGACCTTTTGAAATCATGTTGATTCTTTTATATTTGATACACTATGTTAGTCACATAAATTCTTGGTAGGAGACAAAGTTACCATACCATAATGCCAACTTTTAAATACTTGACGTTGGAGTCTCGCAGAAACCCACTAAGGGCAGTGAGTGTATACCATCAGCACTATTGCATTTGAAACAAAAAGTAATTAATTAAGAATGACCCATAGATACCACTGGCTGCTAAGAAGGATACGATCAGTGCCAGGAAACAGCACTGCACCTTTTATCATTTCTCCCATGATGCACCCTACTGACCACATGTCAACTGAAAACAAAAATGAAATGAAGATAAACAAGAACACAGGAATAGAACAACAAATAAATGAAAACACTGGGCTACCCATGCCATAGAGCCCTAGTCTGACCTTTCCCTGACTGGATGAGAGGTGGTTCCCCTAATCAGGAGTGTTTCAAAACAGTGAAAGGGGAGAACGTAGACTGCCAAGGCCCTTTGCGGCCATATTACTGAGCTAACAATGTTACCACTGCTACCTAATGTATGATAATAATTACTTAGCAATTACAATTCAGTGATTAATTTTGTTTCTGATTTAAAAGGTCTAATTTGCATTCATCTACTAGAATCCTCCTGATTTTTACTGTAATTTATTCTGAACTGTGTTAATATGAGAATCATGCAAATCAGTTTCCTTTTTATTTTTTTGTATACATATTTAAAAAAAAAAACAAAAACAAAGAAAAGCTGAGCTTCCAGCAACCTCAAAAGTGTTTCATTTATAAAACTCATTTGCTGTTATTTATAAAGATGAGTAAGTTTCCGGAAGTGAAATGCCAATTCAAGAATGAATGCTTGGGAATATGCTGGCTCAGTTTCATTGACTCCCATCAAAGGAGTATATTCTAAACAGGAAGCCTTTTCTTACTCTCATAAACATGGTTGCTGTATAATGGTAAGAAATGCTGGCTTTTAAAATGGAATGGTTCAACATGAAATAAACAGCATGATTAAAACATTGACACTTCTTCTGAGACTGAGAATCAAAAGAAATCTGGAATTTAAGGTGAAATTATAATGGTCTGTCTGCTATTGCTAGATATCATCCAGAACTTAAAAATCAGGAGGCCAGAGCAGTGGCACCCAGGGAGAGGCAAATTTGGGAAGGCAAAGCAAAAAAGTGAAATCTCCCTCTTGAACTATAATCAGTTACTCACTTCTTCTTACTAGAAGAATAAGGGATGCTGAGCATGAGCAAATAGGGATAGGCATTAAGATAGCAGCACAATATAGTTTTGCTCCACTTACTTTGCAAATTACATCTTGTAATTTGGCAGTGACCTTAAAGAATTCCTCATGAGGTTCTTTCCAATGGGAAAATCTCACTCAGGTTAAACCCAAAAGTTTCCATTGTTTGATTTAACACCTAAAAAAGTGATCACTGCAAAGAAATGGTCATAGTTTTGAAGGTAATGAGCATACCCTGAGAAGCAAATTTGTTTTGCTTCCATTTTAGGAAAGCAAGTGACATGCAAAAATATCAGGGAAAGATAGAGCAAACAGTTGTGTGTCCCGTCTTTATTATTATATTTTCTTTGAAATTTCAGGTTGATAGCTTTACTTTGCAGCCATGTGACCCTTCTACTCAGAGCCCTAGGCCTGTTTAGGTGTTGGCAACACCCTGGGTTTTTTTTTTTTAGTTTTTTTTTGGTTTGTTTTTTTTTCGTCCCGTCTTTATTAATGTGTACAAGTTCAGGTAAGAAGTCTCATAAGAAGTTGGTATTGTGAGAAACCCTGATTAGGGAAAAAATCAAACATCTTTGAAAACATTTATTTTTTAATTGCAAGTATTCTTATCATACTGTTCAAAATGACCAGACTGACTAAGTTGCTATTTACAGTATATATATATATATACATATTTTTTTGGTAGATATTGTGGAAGCGATAAACAAAATATAGAGCTAAAAACTCAATAAGCAGTATTTTCTCTTGCCTGTCTTCATTCAAACATTTGGAGAATAAAAAAGTTTATGTCATGAACCTATCTGGGATGTAGAAAACATCTATTTCCTGTTCTTAGTACAAAAAATGTTTTCTGCAATATGTCTGGTGGATAATCATCTTTTCCTGTTGCAGAACTGACTCCACTGCTTTCCAGCTGTGTAACATTGGCCAGACTACTTCTCCTCTCTCACCTCAGTTTTGTCCCCTAAAATGTCAATGATAAATAACATTTATAATGTAGAATATTTTTAAGTAGTTAAAAGGATTATACCCAGTTAAAATCCTTGCCCACTGCTTGGTACATAGTAAGTCCTCAATACATATTAGTTATGTGTTATCATGTATTAAATCAGCGGTTCTCAACCTGTGGGTCGTGACCCACAGGAACTGTATTAAAGGACTACAGCATTAGGAAGGTTGAGAACCACTGTATTAAACACATATAAATCAGAATTACATATGGTAGTCAAATATATATGAGAAAGGTTTGTTATACATTTAAATAATTATATTTTTCATATATGCGTATGTATTTAAGAAATCTTTCCAATGATGAAAACTCACTACTCATTGGCAATTCACTTTATTGTTGACATTACTAAGAAAGGTGTCCTACGTATTAAATAACTATTGACTCTATGAACTTTTCTTCACTGTCTAAACAAGCATTACTCTGTTTCCTCATCCAAATAACCTTAAAAATGTCTGAATATAACCTGTAATCTTGAACCATTCCTCTCCTAAAACTGGACAAATGCCTTTAAACGACAGCCTAAATGGAATCCTAGGCCCTCAATCCGTTCTAGACCACTGTTGGTTTAATAACTGGTGTTTCTCCTAGTCGTCTTTCGTATGGTTTGGTGGTATGCTGATATTCCAAAGCAAAAGGAGAACATTCTGTGAAATTTATCTATGGATAGAACTCAAAATAGACTTACTAGATCATAGAGCCTTTGCATAAAAATAATTCTGAAATATAAACTCAGATCTGAAATTCCAATGTACATATTGAACTCCATTTTCTTTATTTTAATGTATATTTCTAAGTAATAATATCCTGGGAATCTTTCCAATTCCCATTTTGAGTTTACTCACCATGCACTATTCCTAGAGACTATTTTTATGCCACCTAAGTATTAAGCCTTATGCCTGGAAATGACAAGTTTTGTCATCTTGAGTTACATAGTGCAATATACGCACATAAATTTATGTGTATTTTTATGTACTCAAGAGAGGATTGCTCAAGATAAAGCCATTATATGAAATATCACGAATTTGTCATCCCGACCAATAGAAATAGGTAATAAAAGAGTCTGATGCTAAGTCTTGCTGGGCAGGAAGGTGGAAGTAGTGGTAAGCCTTCCCTCTACTAATATATGGATGTGGTAACATATATTGATATTTTATATATTAGCATATATTAATAATATAGCTATATTTCTGATTATCAAGATGAGAGCAGATTATTTTATGAAATGGTCAAGATAATACAGTGATTACTAACTGCACATATGTCAGAAGTAATTAGCAAATTTTATCACTATTGGAAACTGGATTCTGTGTTCTCTGAGACAATCTGATACAGTGTTTGGGTCTCCAACAGAGTTCTGGGCATTAATGCTGCCTAGGTAGAAATCTGATTGTTTTTATGATTTTGATTCATCACATCCTCCCTCCCGTCATCAGCATTCCCATAGGCAGAGAACACACTGATTTGCAATTTTAACACTCAGATACTGAGCCACTATTTTTTAAGATGACAAGTTAAATAAGTGACGGTGTCACTAAAATACCATTGGTTATTAATTTTCTGAGTGAGAACTTCTGAAAATCTTATATCATATTACTTGTCATAAATTAGCTTATACTTAATTATGTAAGTCTGAGATAGAAATGATATAATATAGGCTCTGGTAGTTAAGTCTAAGTAAAGAACTATTGCTATTTCACAGGCTGAAAGTAATAGCTTGGATCACAATCCGTGACTAAATAATTTTTGGACTACATGAACTTCTATCCAGCAACCTGGAAAATGTTTCCTATCTAAAAGATTATGTGGCTCTTTGAACACAATTTTGGAGACTACGCTGCCTTTCTCTTTAACACACCTAATTATACTTTCACGTAGCACAGGATTTAGAGAAGTGCTTTCATAAATTTTCTTTCAGTGAATACCACAAAGTACAATAGCAAGAAGGTTTAATACAGTGTTCCAGAATCAGAACATTTCTTTGAAAATTTTCTGTTCTAAAAGTAACAAATTAATTTATTTAACAAGATCACATTATTTCAAATGTCAGTTCAAAGATGGAATTATAAAAGACTACCTACGTGTGCAAATAAACTAAGAATGTATATATTTTGCACATGTATACCTAAGTAGAAAACAAGCAACAATTCGTGAAACACAATGCCAAATGCCCTAATGACAGCTCCCATTCTAATGAATCCTCTCTCACTCATAGTTTTCTCAAAATAACAATAAAAGAGTAGTAGGATGAATGGTAAAAATATATGTATTCTTTTAAACAGATTTAAACAAAAATAAATAATCAATTTCATTTCTAAAAACATGTCTGTTAGCCGGGTGTTGTGGTGGGCACCTGTAACCCCAGCTACTTGGGAGGCTGAGGCAAGAGAGTCGCTTAAGCCCAAGAGTTTGAGGTTGCTGTGAGCTGTGATGCCACCTCACTCTACAGCAGGCGGCAGAGTCTCACTCTGTCTCAAAAAATAAATAAATAAATGAATAAATAAAAACATGTTGTGATAATCTGCCTTTTGCTTATAGATGTGAAAGTATGCCTACTAACGTTTTACATCCCAACTTTATGTAAGGCCACAAGGTTGGTATTATTTGAGATAACTATGTATTGCCTTAATACAAAGGAACAGACAGACTGTATAGTAAGGTATTAGTTGCAAAGGTTTATTAGGAAGAAAGCAATGTTATTTCAAAGAGGCAAAAAGGATTAAGAAATATCTCTGTACTAGATGGATATAACAATCTGTACCCACCAATTTTGTTCATTTTACTTTGATCCTTCTTAATTTTCATATTCAAACTTTAAAAAGATATGGCATTTGGTTAATTTGAGGTTGGTTTCTTTATTTTCTCAAATATATTTTTGGAAAACCATTCACATGTTCCTTAATCCCCTGGCTCCCTAGCAAAGTTTACATGTGTATCTGTTTCATTCTAATTAAAATTTCTTATTCTTTAGAGTAAAAGGCAAAAGGGGGTTTTTTAGCAATCCAACTGTCAGCTTTACTTAGAGATACTGTACTTGAGGTCTAGAATCTTCAAATGAGTTCGGTGTGCCTGTCTTCAGCATCACTCAGGTCCAGAGAACTCTGGCCAGGAACTCTAGATAAAAAAACATTATGGGGCTTGTAAAAGAAGGGCCTGCAATGTGAGGCAGAATGGAAAAACAAAGGTTGAAGAAAGTAAAAGAAGCAGGGTTAAGAAAAGAGCTGATGAAAAGCATGGTGGTATTATAGGAGCTTTTGGTAATCAAGAAGATGGCACGCCCTGGTTGAGGTCTGAAGTGGGTGGAGGATGTGGGTGACTGAAGAGTTCTTAGAAAAAAACTAAAAATCATTGTAAAACTGCTTACTGATAGTTTTAAAGGAAGAAAAAAGTATGTATGAAAGGTGAAGTCATCGATGTATCTGTTCTTTGCACTACATGAAGAAAAGAATGACTTGGCATTTTTACTACTCTAACTTGAAAGGCTGCATGGGTCTAAGGAGTTTTAATAATACAACATACCACATTATGTCAACATATACGCTAGGAAATATGTTTTAATTATAATACTAGTGAAATTGAGTGTATGATAATATACAGGGTGGACATAAAGGTCATGTTCAATTTAAAATAGGTTAACATAGTAAATTGTGCATGAACTTTATGGACAATGTGTCTGTATAATTGAGGTACTCTTTATACAATAAAAATAAGGAATTGGTCCTTTGGATATGTAGGCAAATTAGCAAATTAATGTGTGGAAAAGCAAATATATATTATTTGTTTTTTAAATTTTACTTATCTTGTCAACATTTTCATTTAGTAATCAAGAAAGAAAGCTCTGATACATCTGGATCATATCAATTACTAATTATCTACAATAATGTAGATCTCTGGATTTGTCAAGGAATTTTACTATTTTTGCTTGGGGTTCAGATTAAAAAGTTTGGTGAAGAAAGAGGAATATGTTGATTATGATAATGCAGCATGATCACCATTATTTTGCCTCGAAGCAATTTAATATAAATTACAATGAATAATCCTAAGAGAAAGTCAAGAAAATCTCTGACTGTTTTTAATCTCTGCAGAATCACAAAAGTAGTTATGTTATCAATTAGCATATACTAAACTTTGATATCACTTTCAAATGATATGAATGTCAAATGTGAGAATCATTTCAGCATGCTAAAATATTGGTAAAAATATTCTCCCCATAAATAACTTCCATCAGCCCCTAGCCCTCAGCTGATGGTCATTGTTTAGTGAAGTTAATTCTAATTGTCTGATCTCTCAATTGTTGGTAGGTAATCCTACTAGTAAAATGATAATAATTTCATTTAAAGATTAAAAAAACAATTCCACTCAAAATTTACAAAGTATTTGTAGTCCATTGTTCAATAGGGATTTCTATACTTTATTTTTTAAAGGTGGCCATAACTTAAAATATTAATTTATGATTTTAATTATAGGTAAAATGAACTCAGAACTTAAGTCAAAATGGAAGCATTTTTAAAGAGACAACATTTATCTAAATCATTTCATTGGAAATTATTTACCCATATTTAAGTAAAATTTAACTTAAGCAAAAAGTTTTCCACTGTAAATGTCTTTATGCAGCATCCCATTTTATTTTTAGGTCAATATCACATACAACACCAGGTTATCAGAGATTGATAGACATGTAATCATCATCTGATATTAAAGAATACAGACTGCAAACTGTTAATGTAATCTACATTTTTTGTATAAAAGGTTATTTAAATTTCTAGGATTACACATATAAATGGTATAAATTTTATGATTGATTTTTATGCAATTTGATTTCCATGGCAAATATTTTAGAAAGACCTCCAAGAGAACAATTTTTGGAAGAATATGGAATTATCAGTGTAGTACTATTATCTTTGTTTATTGAAAAGTTACTTTAAGTTAAAATAGTTTTGATTTTTCCTAGTTTTATTGGCTTTGAAATTTAGTACTATCAAAATAGGCACAAAGTAACTCTGACAAACGCGTGAAGAGCTAAATTAGATCTCAACGAACAAGCTTGCTATGTGGAAATCAAGTGACATGTAACAAAAATGTCACATGGAAATGACAGACCCTGTGACTTTTTATTTTCCACTAACAAGTGCATTATAGAAATGTGGCTGTAGGATTTCATGCTGAGGATTAACTGAGAAGTTTATCTAAAATGTATTATACCCCAAAGGCAAAGGCATAAAGAAAATAGTTTCTACTTTTGAATAAAATCAGTACATTTAAGTAGGAATGTAGATAATAATATTGTTTAACTACATTAGGTATCTAATTGATCTCTAAACTTTAAATAAGTAATTTAACATAAAACAAATTTTCCTAAGTATTCATTTGAGATTTGATGGTGAAAATGGAACTTCATGCTATTGGTAGCAAAGGAGCATGGAATTAACAGTGACTCAAGACTAAGTTTGGTTGTAAATAAAAGGCTGCCGTTTGGTCATCTCATGTTCTAGATCAGCACTATCCAAAAGAAAAGTGACAGTCATAAATGCAAACATATAGGTGATTTTAAGTTCAATATCCACATTAGAAGAATAAGAAACAGGTAAGCTAATTTTAATAACATATGTACTTAACTCAACATATTCAAATATTATCATTTTAACACATAATATAAAATTATTAGGGATATATTCTATATACTTTTTAAAATATCTTAAAAGTCTTGCATGTATATTGTAAACTAGCTGTAATTTGAAGTGCTGAAATACCATGTGTGGCTAACAGTTTCCCTAGTACTCAACACATTATTAGTGGAATTTAGAGAATATCCCATTAATATCCAGCAGAATGGATAAAAGCCTAACCAAAAGCATGTCAATTATAGTATCAACTTCTTATTGAGTAAATTTTTTGTGCTATTGGCCTTTTCTTCCCTACTTAAATAAAAATCACATTTTTTCTGACACAACAAAGGCTTCCTTAGCAGAGCTTTCTTGTCAATCAAATGGAATGGTTAATGGAGTTATGGACCAGATTTTTATTGCCAATTTCCAAAAAATTCACATGTAACAAATATTTTAAGCTCAATCCTAAATTATCATTGCTAAAGTTGCTAAATATTGTAATTAGATGTGCAATCGTGTTGTTAGCAAGGTACTTTTATTTATGAACGAATATTTTCATGTTAATATGTAAGCATTATTGTCTGTATGTTACAAACCCAAATATGTACCTATTAGAGACTGAACTTTTGGCCATTTAAGAAATATACTAGCTAGGGCAGTGCCTGTGGCTCACTGGAGTAGGGCGCCGGCCCCATATGCTGGAGGTGGCGGACTCAAACCCAGCCCTGGCCAAAAACGGCAAAAAAAGAAAAAAAGAAATGTACCAGATTATATAAAATTCCAAATCATGGATGGCCCTCCAAGGAATTTCTAATGGATTCTATTATAAGATTCAACAGTGGAACTCAAATCAACAATGCTTTTATAAAATTCTAAATTTGGTTGGAAAGATAAGTATCTATGTTTATGTCACATCTTCATATCAAGTGAGAGAACCCTAAACTTAGCCAACTCAGCTGGAAGGAAAAATTATAACTGCTCAAGGAGAATATGCTATATTGACCATTTAAGACTTGATATAGTGTCAAGAGTAATTTAAATCAATGAAGCCATAAACAAAAGCTTGGGATGTCAGCAAAGAGAGTACCTGAATGTTATACAAGCGTAAGATTAGAAAAGAGTTAGAAAAATGATTTGTAAATAACGACTTCTTTTTCTAGTAATACAACTATTTTACTCATTTGTGGCCTGGCGGTCCCTGTTATTTAGGGAAAAGAGAGTATTGCTATTTTGAGTTATAGGCAAGGAAGTAATTTAAGAAGAAAAAATCCCATTGAAAATTTAATTTAAAAAATCATTGTGGTAGGTAATTTCAGTACTGGTCAGATTATAGAAATTATCATCTTTTTTTATTATAATGACACCACTTACCCAACTCTTTGCTTCTATCTTTACTCTTGTGATAAAATCAGTATGTGTTTAAAGGGAGAGTGAACAAAACAGGTAAAGCTGTAGCAGAAGGCGCAAGGATACAGTCCCTTCCTGGAAAGAGGATTTTGTGGCGAACCATTTCTCCCATGATGCACCCCACAGACCATATATCCACTAGAACAGGAGAGAAAGGGTAGTGAAGAAAAGGGAGGAAAGTAAAGTTAACTAAGGTAATTGACTTCTGAAGGAGGAAGAAAAAGAACAGTTTGATTAGAAGGTACAATGTTCACCTCCCACCAAAAGTTGGCCAAAAAAAAAAAAAAAAAAAAAAGAATTAAAACCAGCGCTATACTATTACATTAACAGTCAATATCTAATGTGAGAACACAAATGAATTTTTTTGTTTATGCCTTAGATTGTCTCTGTAATGCCACAAAGTGGTAACACTGGTTTAGCAATAGCTAAATCAAAAATATCTCTGTGGCAGGGGACTGAAAAATTTATAATGTCATTTGCTGGACGCAGGAAAAAAACAATACGAACCTTTAAGTCTGGCTGTTTCCATTTCTATTCTATAATCTATTCAGTTACATGTAACAGGGCAGCAAGAGACCACCTTGTTTGTTTGTTTATCTGTTGGTCCAAAATAAGGTACAAATTCAAGAAACTAAAAAATGACTGTGATTTATAGGCTGAAAAATTGGAATCCCTGGTATTAGCTTTTCCTTCAGAAGTTATTCTCGTAGATTAACATCAGTTTTAGTTTCTATTTGAAATATTTTAAGAAAAAAAGATATATAATGAATTAGCACACACATAAAGATATCATCTGGAAGTAAAGTGAAAAAGTATTAAAGGTGTTAAAAATTTGTTATATACATATATTTATTTCCAAATTGTCATACTTGCTAGGCAAACATGCTTTACCTTCTCTTACCAACCTTTACCCCCTGCCAACTGGCTTTTTCTTAAGGATAAAGGGGATTCAGGGGGGCAGAAACATTAGGCTGGGTTGCTCTGAGGGCAGGAAAGCAGGTTAGATGCACAGGACAGAAGGGCATGCCTGGTATGAGAGCAAGCAGGTTTTTCGGTATGATAACCTCCCTCCCATTGCCGGGAGGCCAGCACAAGGTGTGAGGCATGCCTTCTCCACAGACTTTGAGAAGTCAAAAAACTGAGACAGCAATTTGCAACTCCTTCCAGTGAGGGAAGAAGAGGGGATTTTAATATCAAAACCAGGACAGGCAAATTCAGACAACTCCCCAGGTCCCCTGTACATTCTTGATTCTTACTTTTCTTTGTTTCCCCTTTGACTTGTAAAAAATAACTTATGAAGACTGTGTACAAATATCCTCTTTTCTGAATAAATTAGAAGTAGGGGAAAAGACTTGAGAGGAAGACTTGATACATCTCTTCCAAGTCAAAAGGTTCTACAACTTTGACATTGCCCGGCAAGGGCAAATGCACAACAGCATTGTCTGTCTTCTAATCTGGAAGTATGCAAAGAAGTTTTTGTAAACTTCTGTGGCCAGAAAAGAATCATAAAAGTACGTTCCCTGTAGCACTTGCATATAAAAATATACTGACTATTTTTATAGAATGTATTTTAAAAATTACTGTAGGAACTAAATAGAATATAAAAATAAGTAAGAAATGTACTTTGAGTACATATGTATAATCCTAATTTGAAACTATTTTAATTTCTAAGTATATTGGATATGTTTTTTAATGTGGCTTATTACTTATCAGAAATATTAGCATCAAAATAATATATCTCAATGCTTTCTAATATGTATTTAATAAATTCTTTATTTGAATCAATAAAATCAAATTATAATACATTTTGAAGATTCTTCTTATATCTTTTCAAGTGTTCTTGAATATTAGATATTACTTATGAAAGAAGAGATATCAAATTTAGTATTTTACTCTCTTCTGGTTCTGGTTCTTAGAATTTATAATAATTTACTGGGCCATTGCTACTCTAAATATTGCTTACAGAGCAGCTTATAGAGAATTGCTTTTAAAGCAATTCTCATTCAACTCAAATAATTTGGGTTATTTCAAATTGGCTATGTATTTAGTGTTTATGAAGGATTTGTGGCCTCTTTTTACATGTTTCCCTAGGACTACAGCCATCAATCTAAGCTATGACATAAAAGCCAAATGGTTAAATGCCATAGATAGATTTCTTCCTGTTTTCACACTTACTCTGAACTGAACAATTTTTCTCAGTATCTACAGAATATGTGCTAATCAGTATTCACTTGACTGTTTAATCAGACTTCATTTGCAGTTCTTTTTAGCTTTTAACATTTTAGTGCTCTTCTAGCAAAGCTTACTTCTCAGAATCATTCTTCATATTTTTATTAAGAGATTCTCACCAGTAGTATTTTTAAAACTCTAAATATGAAAGCTGGCAGCCCTATTTTTTAAAAACATCGTAAACATGAAAGAGAACACCACTTTCACCACCGCTATCTAAAATCTGTATCCATTTCATACATGGTCTTTGATACTACTGCTCAAAAGCATCCCTACCGTTTTCCTTGTAGCCCATTCCCAGGATGACTTCGGGGGCTCTGTAATAGCGTGTCACCACATACGGAGTCATCATGAAGCTTGTGCCTGCTGTCCTGGCAAGTCCAAAGTCCAGGATTTTCAATGTGCAATCTGACTTGACTACAATGTTACTAGGTTTTAAATCCTAGGAGTAGGAATAAGAGAAGAAATTAAAAACCAGTGTCAAATGAAACATGTGATTTCCATCAACTCAATCAACATAACAGTCTTGCAAGAGCACTGATGGGGTTCCACTTGCCCACAAAGCCCTGTGGAAGGCAACCAATTACTGCTATAAAGATACTAACGATTAGTTTTTGAATTTCTTTTAATATCCCCGGAAAGTTTTTCAGCCCAGAAGAGAATTGAATCACCCTTTGTACAATTTAGGCTCACCTCAGGAAAGAAAAAAAATAGAAAAACATTTCATATGTAAATATATACACACAAAATATATTTATACATACATATAAATATATATATATGCATATAGCTCTCTAAGGAGAAACCTAACAGATGATAGTAAATTATATAAATTTATATTTATATATATTTTATAAATTTATTATCATCTGTTAGGTTTCTCCTTAGAGAAATATAAATCTTTCATCTATATTTCATCTCTAAGTTTTACAGAAAAAACAGATCAAGGAAGCTCTCTTCATGCTCCTAGAAACAAACTACAAAAATGAATTGTCTTATTCTAACAGCATGCATGACCTCTGCCAGTCAAAGAGGTACAAAGCAGGAGGCTTGTCAGAGGCTGCCTCTTGATGACCTGAAACAGACATTCAACTTGATTGACTACAGTACAGATAGAATTTCTTTATACGTATTAGTGAACTATGTGCTAATCCTATTACCAAAGAAATAAGGAAATATTCTATTTGACTAAAACCCATCCATAAAGAAAATAATCTGCAACTGCTTCTTCTCTTCTATAAAAACACCTTAATTATAATTCTAGAGTGGGTGTTCTTACCCTGTGAATAATTCCAGCAGAGTGGAGGTGCTTGATGCCACACAACATTTGGTATAGCAGGTAAGACATTCGCTCATGGTCTAATTCCATCTGAATCACCTGACATAAGTTGGCATCCATCAGTTCCATCACTAAGTAACTAGAAGGTAAATTCCACAATGTTAGTTCCAAGTCACAAGATCTATGAAGTTCTTTGCTTTAGTCAGAATCCTCTCCTAACTCTGGAAGCCTTCTGAACTTTCCAGCTCTGGCTTTGACTAAATCAAGAATATGAAAACTTTCCAAGTATTGTATGTGTGTTAGCTATAGTAACTCCACCACAAAGTTACAAATAGAGGCAGCACTTATTAGTGTATAGTTCATGTCCATGTATTTTTTTACCTTCATCTTGCTGTCACTTTTCCCTATATACCCTCAAGTCTTTCCTGAGTATTAAGATTATAGGCAAGTTGTGATCTATCAAAAAAAAAAAAAAAAAGAATTAACAGTGGAAAAAAAAAAGAAAATGTGAATAATTATAAACTGGTTTCCTAGAAGTATTGACTACACTGGATACTTTTTCTTCCATTCTTAAGATACTTTACTAAGAAGAATATTTTCTAGTTCCATCCATGTAAACACAAAAGAGGTAAAGTCTCCATCTTCTTAAAGGCTGCATAGTATTCCATGGTATATGTATCCCACAATTTATTAATCTATTCATGGGTCGATGGGCACTTGGGCTTCTTCCATGAGTTGGCAATTATGAATTGAGCTGCAATGAACAATCTGGTGCAAATATCTTTGCTGCAAAGTGATTTTTGGTCTTTTGGATATACACCAAGTAAGGGTACGAGTCAAATCTACCAAGTATAGAACATAAATGTCTTAACACAATAATTAAGTAAATGAGGTGAAAGCTATATTAATTAGTTTGATGTAACCATTCCAAACTGTATTAAAAAATATAACACGAAACCCCAACTGCCCCCTTCTATCATCGCCCGACCCAGCAGGAAGCAGTTAGATCGAGTCTTTGCCCATTTTCCCTAACAGCAGTTGGGGTTTCTACTCGGAGAGGGAGAATTGATGCAGGACATCTGGCACCCTAGCCAGCTCAGTGGAGCTGGCGGACCTGCCGCCTCCTCCATGGTGGTGTTGGTGCTGTGGCAACCAGCTGAAGAGCCAGTGGGCTGGATGACAGGCAAGGAGGGGGACCTACAACGCCCACCAGAGGCTCCAATAGCCAAAAAGACTGGACAACTGCTGAAGAGACACTTGTGCCTTGGTGTCTCCTTCACTTTACACTTGGGACTAAATGTGGAACCCCCATTTCCTATGCCTAGGTCAGTTTCTTGTGAATTTCCTAGGCCTGAATTCCATGGATGGACTGTGTCCATTCATT
>CAUYRH010050981.1:0-14918 GCA_963574655.1 Perodicticus potto | reverse complement strand
GGGAGGTGAGGCCTGACAACCTGGGTACTTGGTAGGGGCTGGGGCGATTCACTCGGTTCCAGACCTGTCCCTGATTGATGTTGCTGATAGAATAGAACAAGTTCGCAGAATTTCTGCCCTGTGGAAGAGACGCTGGGCTGCTAATAGTCCTGACTCAGTCTGTGAGCTTCGGCCCTTTGTCTCAGCTGTCATCCCCTGAGGGCCAGGTGCGGCTGAAATTTAGCAAAGCTTTCTCAGCACTCGCTCGGTGCCTCAGGGGACCACCTCTCTCCACTACGGCCTCCTCTCGGCTCACTTTCCTCTCACCACTCCCGAGCTGGGAAAACAGCACAGATCAGCAACAGCCCGCACCCTGTCCACACCCCTGGAGAAAATGTCCAAGAATCTGGACTCCGAGGGGGACAGACCTCCAGACCTCAGGGTGAGAATGGAGGGGAGTGCTGGGAGTTCCAACTTGCAGGTAGAGAATAAATACAGTTTTATACAGTTTTAAGCCTGGCAAGAGAGTGCTGCGGCACCCTAGTAGTGGAACGAGATCCGGTTTTTAGAGGGTCTCTCCCATGGGGTAGAGTGGGAGGACATCTGAACTCTGCTCACTTGTTTGTATGGAGGTATGGAGTATTCTGCGAGACGCTCTCATGGGGGAGGGGACTCCTGTCCACTTGGTGATGTGCTCTGTACCTTTTATTTGTATCCTTGGGGTCGCAGGTCACTCCAGCAGGGTTGATGTGCGTTCTCTGACCTTCTCTTTTGGCTCAGTTCCAAACTGTTGGCTTTCTTGCTAAATTTCTGTCCTTTAACTCTCCTTCTGGACGGGAGCAACTGCAGAAAGCTGGCTACAGACCGCAATCTTGGCTCCTCCCCCATAAGGGCAGTCAGCAAGTTTGGTGACTTTCCTCCTATTTCTAACACCACAGCCCAAGCTTCAAAGCCAGCAAAAAAACAAAGTAGGTAGGGATCCCATAAAAGCTGTCGCTTCTCCAGGGGCTTCCCTGCTAAGATGCAATCAGACCATGTGATAACTTCAAAGCAAGCTAATATCCATTTTTGTGACAATGGTTCATAACATAAAAATTTCTAAATGCATGAAACAAAAGTCTTATTAGGAAAACAAAACTAACACAATCTTGGATTGCACTGGAATTATGTCCAGACTAGGCAATGACTCAAACTTACTGTTATCATTTTAATTGTTATTAGTTATTGTTATTGTTGTAATTATAAAGTTACATCTTTGTGGTTAATTCTAGAAAATAATTTTTATGAACAATATTCTACTGATCACTCAGAGGAAGAGACTAAAATGATTAGAAATGTGAAATGAATGAATTGCAACATCAAAGAACCCCAAGAAGGACAAACATGAAAACTATGTCATAAGCTGGTAGGAAAAAAGGTAAGGGAAAAATCTTCAAAGGAGTCAGAGAGGAGGATGAAGACAGTATTACTTAAAGAGAAAAATGACGGGCTGGGTGCAGTGGCCCACACCTGTACTCCCAGAAATTTGTGAGGCTGAGGCAGGGGGATCATTTGATACTAGGAGTTCAAGAGCAGCCTGGCAATATAGCAAGATCCCATATCTACAAAAATAAGAAAAATTAGCCAGATGTGCTGCCACGTGCCTGTAGTCTCAGCTACTTAGGAAGCTGGGCACGAGGTTGCTTGAGGCTGCAGTGAACTATCATCATGCCATTGCACTCCAGCTGGGGTGTCAAAGCAAGACTCTGTATCAAAAAAAAAAAAGAAAAGAAAAATGACCATAATAAAAATAATAATGACTGATTTATTATCAGAAATAATAACAAAGGACAATGAAATGACATCTTTAAAGTGCTGAAAAAGGTTTATCAACAACCTAGAATTCTTCATCTAATAAAATCACCCTTCAAAATAAGGTTATTTTCAAAAAGAAACTTGAGAAAAATCTAACACTAGTAGAACTACACTATAAGCAATTCTCAGGGAATTTTTACAAGATAAAAGGAAAGATACCTGCTGGAACTTCATGTAGGAAGGGATACCAGGAAATGTCCAATTTTGTTCTGAGTCTAAAATCTTGTGACAAACCAGTAGAATGTTTCCAAATAATTTTCCTTAGAGTTAGTGGAGTTGGGAAGATTTCCCTATTGAGTGAATAAATATGTAACTAATAAATTTGATGGGTAGATGTTCCACACAAAAAAGTACAAAATTTTAAAATAAGCATTGAAAGTGAATGGGCACATCTTTCCATGCAGATCAGGACAAAGCTGATCAAATTGGTTCAAAAGCCCAAGAATACAGTGTTATAGATCTGACTGTAGCCTTCTTAAAATTAAGCATAGATAATACTCAAAGCCTTCAGAATTAAGGCACCCACAGGAAAATATTCGTAACACTAGGCAACAGTCAAAGACCTAAGGCATTTTCTTTTGTGATTTGGGGTAAAAAGATTTTCTTGAATGACTGTCAAGAGTCTATGGGAAAAGCCCAGTCCTGGAGCAGCGACAATAGAAACTCTCCCAGTTTTTAAATAAGTACAAAAGATGCCAGGAATGTTGCAATAGCCTTTGAAGAAACAATCTCAAGAGTTTTGAGTACATCATCATCTTCATGATGCAATAATTATCCAAGCAAGTCAGAGCACACCCCTGTAGACTGTTAATTCCACTAAAGCCTAAACTTAGCTCCTCCTGTTGTTAGCTATTACAGAGCAGCAGTCTACTCTGACAAACTCAACCACATCATAATTTCAAATATGGATTATAAAATATTTATTTACAGAAATGGTCCATCTATTAATACAACTAAACTAATCAACTTGTTGCTTCATTCATGGGCAGAAAAAGGAAAATCTTGTCAAAATAATCTGTCTTCTTAATCGGAGAAGCTTAAATGTTAGTGTGTCTAATAAAAATATTTCATTAAAATAAACTCCTTTAATTATCTAACTAGACAGCAATTGTAGAGGTAACCAAAACTTTAATTGCAATTAAAACATAAACATCCTAAAAAAAAAAAGAAAAAAAGCCATAGCACATATATTTTTAAAAGAGAAAGGAAGGTTATGTTTGAATTTTGTTTAAGGAGGGGTACCAGAAAAGTCATTGCTGGGGTGCAAAGGCTCATCTTGGTTTTTAGTAAGCCCACCAGGAAAGGTGGTGTTCATAATGTAATAATAATCTAAGCAAGTCATAGCACACTTGGTAATGACCACCTTCAATTTAAGTGGGAAATCACCTCGTAGTCCCACAAGTCTAACGCAGTAATGGGATTTCCTGGTCATCTTTTTCTGCATTGCTTACATCCTTCATTCATCTCATAAACTATTCATTAAAAAATAGAATATAAAGCATAGAATAAGCACTTCAGTGTGTCCCATTGGTTGGAAGTATGTTTATTATACACCATTCAATCCAGAGGGGAGGGAAACACAATGTATAAATGTGCCAGTTGTTTTTCCCACCTTCATTCTCTCATTTACTAACTAAATCCCAGATATGGATATTTAATCTTGCTCTCCCTCCACTGGGGAATTACTCATGCTTCTCTGACTCATGAGCTATATACACAGATACTGTAGGTCATTTCCCACTCAAGTATTATATTTTGGGAGCAGAATAATAAAAGGTTTAAAATAACACAAATTCCACAGGCCAAATGTCTGAAGTTTATGGTATTTTATATTGAAAAAGTGAAAGAATAGTTACCAGTTAATTAACACTGCTGTTAAATATTTATGTGTACTATTAAGTATAATATGTAGATATTATATTCAAGAGGAGCAAAGCTAACAAACATGAAACTATGATAGAAATAAATGATCAAGCATTAAGTGGGACAGATTATAAATTCTATGAAAATTCAGACATGACCAAAAATCTAAATAGTGAAAGCAGCTTTCACTGAGGCCAAGAGAGGTTGACCTTACTTAAAGTATGGCCTTAAAAACAATGGACTAAGAGAGAGGGAAGGAGCGAGAGGGGTGGGGTCTTGGTGTGTGCCTCACCTTTTGGGGGCAAAACACGATTGTAAGAGGGACTTTACCCAACAAATGCAATCAGTGTAACATGGTTTCTTGTACCCTCAATGAATCCCCAATAAAAAAATTAAAAAATTAAAAAAAAAAATTAAAAACTTAAATGTCAGTATTCGTTAAAAAAAAAATGGACTAAATTTGGATGGGGATTAAAGAGGAAAGGTATAGCCAGGAGCAGCATGAGCAATCAGAAGGAGAGAAAGTCATACAATGAAGAGAGAGAGAAACTAAGAGAAAAATGGTAAATACCATATCATAAGGCTTAAGTTAGGAAAGATAGGGAGAAAAATGGAACAATTATCAAAGTTTGATTTTTTCAAAACTAAAAAGAATGGTGAAGTGATTAGACATGATATGCTGGGCCATACGAAGCACTGTATATGTATTTCCTAGAGCTAAATATCACAAGACAGAAATTGTGTTTTGGGCCTGATGTGATATTTAAATGAATTACTGGTAAAAGAAATGAAGGATATAAGGTTGAATCTGGATGCTATTATAATAATTCAGATATGAAAGTGTAAAACTGTGATATAGCATGCTGAGAGGGAATAATTTAGTCAATTCAAGATAGCCTTAAAAATAAAGCTCAATAGTTGGAATAATGGGATTATGAATGCAAAAAAAAAAAGTTAGAAGAGTTTATAAACCCAGGAAAAGAAAAGAAACCCATGACATGATGGTTAATTTGATATACCAGCTTGACTGGGCTACAGGCTGCCCCGACATTTGGTGAAACATTATTCTGGGCGTGTCTGTGAAGGTGTTTCGGCAGGAGAGTAATATTAGACTCAGTTGACTAAAGAAGATTATTCCTCCTAATGTAGGAGGGCTTCACCCATCTAGTCAAAGGTTGAATAGAACAAAAAGACTGAAGGAGAAGGTTCTCCTCCTGGCTTCCTGATTCACCTGAGACACTGGATATTTTCCCTCTTTCAGGGAATATTTCAAATTGAAATATTTCCTCTTCCTTGGTCTCATTCTGTCATGTTTTAAACTGGAAATCTACCATAAGCTCTCCTGGATCTCTAACTTGTCACCTGTAAATGTTGGGTTATGTCAGACTCTGTAATTGCTTAAATCAATTACTACCTATCTGTCTCTCTGTCTACATACTGTTAATTCTGTTTCTCTGAAGAACCCTGACACATACACGTGGTTATTTGGGTAATATGTCTTTTTTCCCCTTTCAGGCTAAAAACACATTGACAACAGAGGTCACATAATCTTAATCCTGTTGTCTCTGACAGTAACATTTTCCAGTTGACTTCTTATGTAGGCTTGGATCTTAGGTATTCTTTCAAAATGAGAGTTCCTTCCTTTTTAAAAATATAATTGCCCTAATTCTATCTCATGTGGGCAATATGACTAATTCTTATTTTGTAATCTCACATAATTAGTTTATTAATAATACTGGTCCATTTCTTCTACAACATAGAAGTAAGAAACAAAACTTGCTAAAAGTTTAGAATTCTGAAAAATATAATAGAAAGGTTGAAATAATATGAATAATTAGTCACTGATCTAAAACTCATGGATTTAGATAAAGATAAAACAAATGTTCACTATTCTTAATTCCCCAAACCAATATGAATAATCTTAATTTGGGGAATAAGATAAATTCGGAGTATGTTTATGTTAATGAAATTTAATGTTCTAGATGACTCAAAGTGATAGCACACAAAAAATAAGATTCCTTATTTATTTTTGTGTGTGTGTGTGTGTGTGTGTTGTTGTTACAGTTTGGCTGGGGCCAGGTTTGAACCCACCATCCTCAGTACATGGGGCCTCATCTCACCCTACTCACTGAGCCACAGGAGCCACCCAAGATTCCCTATTTTTAATCTTATTAGATGTTTCCATTATGTCAACTTAGCATGAGACTACTACGTATTGAGTATCTAATATGTACACAGACCATACTGAAAATCACCCTTTAGGGTAAGTGTCGTTATATCAAATTTGCACTCCAGAATACTAAGGTTTCAAAAAGCAAATTAGCTAGTCAAAGAGTAAGAAAGCTAATAAATTTGAAACTGGGATTCCAGCCAAGTTCTTTTGACTCCAAGGCCAGTCCTTTTTCTGATTATACTTTGCTGGATTGGATATAACTGGAAAGCTTTTTAGATGGCTAGGTCTCTTTTGAGGACAAAATGTGAGATTGTTTTGATATGTTTTAGATAACTACGAGAACCTTGCCTCTCAATTAATTCCAAGACATCTTCAGAACTCTGCACATTGCTGAGCCTAAATTTTAGCTTTTTGAAGATATAATTCCCAACTGGGTTTTCTGTTAATCTTCACACACACAAATAATAGCACAGCCATGGTATATTTGCATCCCCAGAAAAACTACTGGTCAAAGGAAAATTATTCAATTTTTGTTGGTTTTCAAAAAATGTAAATATATTATAAAGTGCTAGGAGCATTTGTAATTAACCCATACCTAAAATTTATGATTAGCATTAATTCTGCTGGAGTTTAGAAATAAAATATTAATAAAAATATTTAAAATTTATAGGCAAAGAATGCACTAACTTTATACACATATAATTTAAATGAAACATAAGAATTTTATTCTCAAGGCTTTTGAAAAAATTGTGGTCATTACATTTGACAGAAGCTATAAGAGTATATGTTAATAAAAAGCAAACATCATGACCTGGTCATCAATTTTACCTCAAAAAAATTTACTAATAAGAGACGGATAAAATCAAACTTATAACAATTTTTAGATGTTTCCAATTAGTCAATTTGTAATTTGTTTTTTCTGTAGAATCTGTTAAGAAAATCAAATTGAGGGATTTTTTTAATGCAATTCAATAACTAAAGGAATAATTTACTTAGAAAAATAAATGATTGACCAATAAATGTTTCCATTCTTTAAAAACTCCTTTTGTACGTAAATAACCTGATGATGTGGGAAAAAATAACTAATGAAATATAGGGAGAAAACAAACACTACATTTATTTAAAACTGATGTAGGCCCATATATGATATCACTATGACATTGTTTGATTAATAAAATGTGGCCTGTAACTGGTTCATTAAACCTTTTCCTCCAATTTCTTTTTCCTCTCTTTCTTTTTTTTTTTTCAATTAATTTAATTCCTTCTTTATACTGCCTACTGAAACGACATTTGGAGAGTGCTTGGGTATAATTCTTCCAATTCCAAAGCTAACTAATCAACATTAGAAATTATTTTTCTCCAATATATGTTACTTAGTAAAGAATTTAAGATGAGATTGGGCATAGTGGTTCGCACTTATAATCCTAGCACTTTGAGAGCCCAAGGTGGGAGAATTGCTTAACACTACGAGTTTGAGACCTCCTCTTTACACAAAACATAACAATTAGTTGGGCATGGTGGTGGTCTCCTATAGTCCCACTACTCTAGAGGCTGAGGCAGGAGAGTTGCCAGAGCCCAAGATGGAGATTTCAGGAAGCTTTGATTCCCTACTGCAATCTAACCTAGATCACAGAGGTAAACCATTTCTTTTGTTTGCTTTTTTTTTTTTTTTTTTTTTTTGGAGTTTTTGGCTGGGGTGGGTTTGAATCCACCACCTCCGATATATGGGGCTGGCGCCCTACTCCTTGAACCACAGGTACCGCCCTTGGGAGACCCTTTCTTAAACATAGAGAGAGAAGAAAAGGAATAAAGGAAAAAATATTGTAAGATAAATATCACTTTTTCTGATAGAATTTTACATTCATTAACTTGAAGATGAACTGGAGACACAAAATGATTCAGATTTTCCCACAAAAAAAACCCTAACCAGTGAGTAACTTCATGGATCTGATTTGAATGTGAAAATTTAATGGAATAGTGGTTGAAAATCTCTCAAAGAGTAATTCTTGACATTAGGAAAATCATTCTGAGCAAGTATAACATCCTGAGAAAGTATAACAAGAGAAACTGAAAAGGATGGATACACAGAGTCCAGAATTTCAGGAAACTACATAAAACCTCAAGAAAAATTAGAATAGTCATGAGAAAATCTATGAATTGTTTAATAGTTTTAAAGTCAAGCTTGCTCAACTTCTGCCCATTACTGAAAAAGCACAAGGGATTTTTAAAGAGATGTACATGATTCATTCTCTGAACTTGTTTACTTATCATAAGTGAATTCACTATATACATGGGAAATGTCGAGTGCAGATTTGAGTGTCAGAACCCGAGTTTATCAACCCGCAGACATCTGATGACAAGCTGGGAAAGTTCTCTTGGATCTTGGATTAGTCTCTTTGTGAACTTTTCTAATGCTGCTCCGAACCAGGAAATTACACTAGCTTTCTTCTTGTTACTAAAATTTGGCTTTTAGTCAGAGTTAAGGGTAATGTTAGGTGTAAATCACAAGAGTATTTGGTCCAACTAAAATATTATTTTTGAACTGGGCCTTAGACTAGACCAGCATATGTATCAGCTGTTCCCAGGCAGAGTAGCAAAAAAACATCTGTTTAAAAAATACTGCTTGTTTTATCCTATCTCTTAATATCATGCTTAAAAATGATACTGGGGAAAGACCAGGCTTTTGTTGTTTGCATTCAGAGGAAGGAATTATTTTATCTCTATAATAAAGTAAAGGAATATAGCATCAAAAGCAGTTGTTCCATTTCTTGGTTTGAGAAGTCTGTTACACACTTCCCCTTAATTACGCACCTACTGGGACTCTATCCCCTCCGCTTCCCTTTTCTTAAGCACCTACTGGGACTCTATCCCTTCCTCTTCCCTTTTCTTCATTCAGCTCCTGCCTTTTTCCTTTCCTTTTGCCCAGCCATGCCTCACCAGGAGATCTTTCAGTTCTCTCCATGGGCCCACATGCATTTCAAACTGGGACATTAAGAACATCAGAACCCTCACTTTCCTTGTCTAAAGGATCTTGAGGTGAGATCCTGTAACCCAGGACAATGAGGTCTGGTTATCAACTCTCTCCTTGCTTCTCAGGATTCTGGATGATTTTTCTCCACTCCACTTGTGACCCAAAGCACACTCCTGCCTTAAAAGTTCAGTCCCCTTAAGGAATGAAGATTTGCCTTGAGCCCAGATTATTTCTAGTTCTGACAGCATCCTCCCTCAGTAAGTCAGATTCTGTATTCATGTTCACCTGTGAGTAGATGGAGTTACATCATCACCACTGGTATTACTTTGAGAATATAGCATGCTGTCTCTTTGCCTTGTAAACTATATGTGCCTCCCAACCACTGATCATTTCCTACATTCATAGAAACTTCAACTGGGTCTGAAATCCCATTCTCAAATGTGCTTGATGTAATTGATCGCCCTTCTCCTCTTCTAAAGGCAGGCTCCTCGACAGATTAGTTTTCCTGTTTCCCATGGGTCTTTCTTTTTTTTTTTTCCTCTGTACTAATTTGACTAAGTTTCTTTCTTTTTTTTTTCTCTGTACTAATTTGACTGCTCAAGTCTTGGCATAAATGTGTGTCCCATTAACATATCTATACCTCTAGACCCTTGGTGATACTTTCTCAATGTTCATAACTGTATTTGGGGATCCATGCCCCTGTCTCAAACTCGAGCAATATGTCTTATCTCCAAAGCCACCAAAACTCAAAAGTCCTATAAAAAGAAAGTCTTTTAAAAGGTTGGAGTGGCCATAGCAGAGAAAAAGGTAGAATTAGAACCAAGCATAGGGAAGTATATGGAAGTCAAACTGCCTAAGACTTTTGGACCATAGAAACAAGTGATGTCTTGTCATCCAAACATGACCCAGATGAGAATAAAAAGAAACATTATCAATGATTGTGAGCAGGGCACGATAGCTCACACCTGTAATCATAGCATTCTGGGAGGCCAAAGCAGGAGTATTCCTTGAGCTCAGGAGTCCAAGAGCAGGCTGAGCAAGAGAGAGGTCCTGTCTCTACTAAAAATAGAAAAATTAGCCTGTTGTGGCAGGTACCTATAGTTACAGCTACTTGGGAGGCTGAGGCAGGAGGATCACTTGAGCCCAGGAGTTTCAGATTGCTGTGAACTAGGCTGAAGCCAGGACCTTCTAGCTTGAGGCAACAGAGTGAAAGTTTGTCTCAAAAATTTTTTTTTTTTTTTTTTTTTTTTTTTTTGCCAAGAGCATGATGTAAAATGACACATGTACAGGACTAATTAGAATATTGGGTCAATTTATAAATGAAGGAATTTTGTCTCTAGTCTAAGAGCAACAGGTAATTCATTGATGAGTTTTAGACTCCTGCAAGATTTGATCTTCATTTCAGGAATGCATCTGTAGAGAAAGGGTCAGTCCACAACATGGCTTTCACCCCTCTCCAAAATTCATCTTCACCGCAGAGCATCTCTAGGTAATTACCACTTTCATCAGCATGCCTGCTCCAAGGTTGTGCTACCACCTGAATAATGCTGTAGACTACCCAGGGAGCGTCAGTTTTCCCTTCACACTACATAGGGAACTGAGTTAAACATGAAGCATTTAGAGATAACGTGGGTAGCAACAGGTGGCAGGATCTCACAATGCAGTTGGCCCATTGCTTATGTGGGTTTTGCATCCAAGAACTCCACCAACATTGAATCAAAAATATTTTTCACACCTGTAGTCCCAGCTACTCGGGAGGCTGAAACAAGAGAATTGCCTAAGCGCAGGAGTTGGAGGTTGCTGTGAGCTGTGACCACAACACTCTACCGGCGATAAAGTGATACTCTGTCTCTACAAAAAAAAAAATTCAAAATAGCAGAAAATAATATTACAATAAAACCAATACAAACAAAAAAATGCAACTATTTACACGGCATATACATTGCATTACATATTTTAAGTAATCTAAAGATGATTTAAAGTATACAGGGGTATATGCACAGGTTATTTGCAAATACTGTGCCATTCTATATATTGGGGACTTGAGCACCCATGCATTTTGGTCCTGGACTAAAGTAGCCCTGGAACCAATCACCCACAGACATTATATTCAATTTTCAAATGAAAACTTATGTTTTAAACAAAATTATTAATTTACTTTTTCTTATTTTTAAATAGACATTTTGAAAAGAATTATTAAATAATTAAAATATGATAATTGATAATTAAAATACAATCAGTTACAAAATATATACTAAAAGCCATATTATAGTATTCCCAAGTACAATGATAAATATTTTTGGTATACTTTCTTCAACTTCTCTCTGACTTTCTCTCTTTCTGAGATGAACCTAAATACAGTCTTAATTTTTCCACACTACATTACCTCATTTGTATTTTCCAATGTCATTCAAGTATCTTAATAAATATTATTTAATTTCTGCATAATATGTCATAAGGAGATACTGTATCTTAATAACGTCTTCATTGTTGCACATGTTGATAAAATCTTTGGCAAAAATAGGTACCCATATTTCTTTATGGTTTCTTAGAAGTGGAATTACTCTACAAGTAGATAAAAACATGTTTGAACTTCGTGACACACGTTGCCAAACTCCTTTCCAGAAAGTGTAAAGTGATTTGTGAGCATGTCGTCATCATATGACAAAGCCCATGTCACAATCTAAAGTTTCTGGTGTTGCCTTGTCACTCAGTGGTCTGAGAAGCAGTCTGCATAATTACTGCTTTAGAGAGTTTATTGTGATTTTTTTCTTTGCAATCTTTCTGTAAACGTCCCCTGGAAAATAGAAAATATGCTGTTTTTAATTTTCCAGTTTCCCAGGGAAAGTTTTATACCTACCAGTTAATCCATTTTGTTAAATATTCTTTTCCAGCCTTCTAGGGTTATCATGCGTCTAATAGGACCGTAAGAAACTTAAAGGGATTTCTTTGCTTCCTTGATCAGCAGTAGATTAAAAATGCATTTTAAAATCTTTTAGTAGAATTAATTTCTCCTTATATTTCCTTTGAATTATCTGTGCTTAGAATCTACTTTTGGAAATATGAATATGATCGTGACTATTGAGACTTCCTTATGAATTTTATCCATTAGTAATGAAAATGCCTTATTTCTAGTTTAGCTAATATTAATTTTTCCTGTTTATTTTACATATCTTTAATCATTTATTCTTCTTTTTGCTTGAAGGTTTTAACTTTGCTTACTTTAAGCATTTTCCAGTAGCAGGCATCATACTGAACTCAACTTAATAGTATGTGACACTTACTTTATGAATTGATCCTTTCATGTGTGTTACATTTTCATATTTATTCTGGCTTTTCCCATTTCACATTATTATCATCTTTTCAGGGTTTTCTCTCCCTTTTGTAATTTCTTCGAGTTCAGCACATGTGCGTATGCTGTTAGACACTGTAACTCTAGTAGCATATAGTTCTCAGACATTTTAAAAATCTGTGTTTAACTAAGTGTCCAAAGTCAATAACATGAATAATTTTTAATCTGTTTTATAAAAGGTAAAGTTTCAATACTCTATTTTATTCTCTCTAGTTTACCAGATTTTTAAATTTCATTAAAGTTGTAAATACCCCCAATTTGAAAAAAGTATTTATTTTCTTATTTAAAAAAAAATTATGTTGCTAACCTTTATCTGCTTATTTTAACACTCGAATGATTCCAACCATGACTATCCTATTCCAGAGTTTTTTATATTTTGACTCAACTTTCATCTGCTACTGCCAGAAATACACTAGCATCTCCAGGCCTTGTGGCTTAAGCTCTCAGCCCTCCTGAAATCCACATCTCCTCTGCTATTATCTTCTCCTCTGAGATGACAATGCAAACATGTACATCTCCTTTGTCCCCCGTCCCCTCTGTGTGACAGAACCCCACAGCATTTTTAGGTGTCATTTCACCTCCTTAGGGCTTGAAATATAGTATTGTTAGTATGGATAACACAGGATCTAAACTGGTACACTTCTTTGGGTTAGAGTAATATTTTGCTATTCTTGTGAATATCACTTCTGCTGTACCTTTTCTATTCTTTCTTCTTCTATTCTTTCACATTGGGTCTTTGTGTTGAGTCCTCAACACTTCTCAGTCTAACCTATTATTCTGTGTTGTTGTCTTTCCCACAAAAAGAAATTGAATGTATTCTTTTTTTAAATTTCAAAATATTAATGGGATACGAATGTTTTTTTTATATGGATAGATTGTATAACGCTTAAGTCAGGGCTCTTGGTGTGCCCACCAAGATAATGTTCATTCTACTGGATATTTAAGTTTTTATTCCTCATTTCCACCCCACTTCCCCTCATTCTTATTTTCTAATGTCCCTAATGTCTTCTTATGTCCGTGTGTAGCCATCGTTTAGCTCCCACTTATTAGTGAGAGTACATGGTGTTTGTTTTTCCACTCCTGAGATACTTCACTTAGGATAATGGTCTCAAGTTCTATCCAAGTTGCTACAAATGCATTATTTAATTCTCCTTTATGGCTGAGGAGTACTTCATTATATATATATTACATATACCACATTTTTTGTATCTATTCATGAATTGATGGACACTTAGGTTGATTCCATAGCTTTGAAATTGTGAATTGTGCTGCAAAAAACGTTTGGATTCATGGGTCTTTTTGATAAAATGATTTCTTTTCCTTTGAGTAGATACACCACATAGTGTGATTGAGGGACCTAACAATAGGTCTACTTTTATCTCTTTGAGGAATCTCCATATTGTTTTCCATAGAGGTGGTACTAGTTTGCAGTCCCACCGACGGTATATAAGCATAATTTTTCTCTGCATCCACACCATCATCTATTGATTTTTGCCTTTTTCTTTTTTGGGTTTTTTTTTTTTTTCTTTTTTATTGAACCATAGCTGTGCACAATAATTCAATCATGGGGTACAGTGTGTGGGCTTCAGATACAATCGGAGACATTCTCATCAACCTGATTGCGATAACATTCAAGGGACTCTCTCATTACCATGTGAGAACATTTCTGATCCGTATCTAGAAGTTTTCTCCTGACCATTCAAATATACACCACTGGTGTGATCCTGCTCTTTATCCTCTCTCCCCCCGCTCCCCTTCCCGCCCTCTCCCCTTTCCCCATCATCCCGTGCAATTAATGGGTTGTAGCCTTCACTATAAAGATATAAATTTGCCTCATATTAGGGATGTATACATTGGATACTTTTTCTTCCATTCTAGAGATACTTTGCTAAGGAGAACCTGATCCAGCTCCATCCATGTAACTATGAAAGAAGACAAGTCACCATCTTTCTTTAAGGCTGCATAATATTGCATGGTATACATGTACCACAGTTTATTAATCCATTCGTGTGTCGATGGGCACTTGGGCTTCTTCCATGACTTAGCAATTATGAATTGGGCTGCAATAAACAATCTGGTACAGATACCTTTGTTGTAATGTGTTTTTTAGTCATCTGGGTATATACCCAGTAGCGGAATTACAGGGTCAAATGGCAAGTCTATTTTTAGATCTCTGAGTATTCTCCAAACGTCTGTCCAAAACGGGTGAATTAGTTTGCATTCCCACCAGCAATGTAGAAGTGTTCCCTTTTCTCCACATCCACACCAACATCTCTGGTTTTGGGATTTCGTCATGTGGGCTAATCTTAGGGGCGTTAGATGATATCTCAAGGTAGTTTTCATTTGCATTTCTCCGATGATTAAGGATAATGAGCATTTCTTCATGTATCTGAAGGCCGTGCGCCTGTCTTCTTTAGAGAAGTTTCTTTTCAGATCTTTTGCCCATCCTGAGATGGGATCTCTTGTTCTTTTCTTGCAAATACTTTGGAGTTCTCTGTGTATTCTGGTTATTAAGCCTTTGTCAGAGGTATAACTCGCAAATATTCTTTCCCATTCTGAGGGTTGTCTGCTAGCGATATTTACTGTGTTCTTGGCAGTGCAGAAGATTTTTAGTTTCATCAGATCCCAGTAATGTATTTTTGATGCTGCTTCCATTACTTTGGGGGTCCTCCTCATGAAGTATTCGCCCAGGCCGATGCTTTCAAGAGTGTTCCCGCATTTTCTTC
>CAUYRH010050979.1:0-10919 GCA_963574655.1 Perodicticus potto | reverse complement strand
TCTTGAGGGCGGCGCCTGTGGCTCAAAGGAGTAGGGCGCTGGCCCCATATGCCAGAGGTGGCAGGTTCAAACCCAGCCCCGGCCAAAAACTGCAAATAAATAAATAAAATATTTAAAAAAAAAAAAAAAGAGAGAGAGAGAGAAAGTCTCTTGAATGTTATCACAATCAGGTTGATGAAAATATCTCCGATTGTATCTTAAGCCCGCACACTGTACCCCATGATTGAATTATTGTACACAGCGATGATTCAATAAAAAGAAATAAATAAATAAATAAAAATAAAAATAAAGTATACCATAACTTATTTAAAACACTATTTTGCATCACTATCTATTCTAATAGCTATTACAGATAAAGTTACATCTGTTTCTCATATGCCATTTACTCATAATCAAGTAGAACATGTATTTAGACATTTAACAAGATATGCATATGACAAATATGACAATTAGTACCAGAGATCAAGAATTTATATGTTAATTATGAATACGGTTTGTGATTTGCTTTTCCATTTCAACTTTTGTATGTTGATGTTTATGCCATGTAAATTATTTTCACCACAGGAAAGGAAATAGCCACAAAACTTATTTGAGAGCATCTTATTATTAATTACTATTGTTTATCTTTTTTATCACACCACAAAACATTATTTATTAAGAAAATCGTGACTTATGATCTTGATAATTTTAACTTTAGAAACAAAAGAAAATGTTTCCTACATTTCTCTTTTTGAACTCCTATAAGATTTTCAACCTTATTCATAAAACAATTTACGTTCAGTATTTGACTACAAGATTTTAACAATCAATTTAAGTATATTTTAGTGCTCATGTTAACTAACAATAAGGCCTTGAGATTTACAGCTTCACCTTTAGGAAAGTCATATGCTTCCTACAGAGAATGACAGAATCCCCCAAAAGAGCAGGAATTGGTTCTGGGCACCTTGTTTTAAGTTTTGGATTACAAAGAATTGTGAGACTTTATGTAAATTACATAATTTTTTGATGTCTCTTTTTTACAATCTCTTTTGTAAGAGATTTTGCATAAATTATTTTTTGAGCCCTTGCTCTTATGTCCTTTTGGACATTATTTTTATGATAAGTTCTTTTAATTTTTCTATTGCATTAATTGCATAATTGTAATAATGAAAGAAATCAGTGTAAAGCACACCTCTTGGGTGTAGAACACAAGAGGTACTCTACCTAACAAATACAAACACTGTACCCTAGTTGTTTGTACCCTCACATTAATCTGAAATTTAAAAAAAGAAATAAATGATCAGATACCCATAAAGGCTCATCCTGTAAACCAAATTTATTTGAAATCAAATATTAAGAACAATGTGAATATATTTCACTCTTCCATTATATGGGCAGTTATTTAAATTTGCTTTCATACAAAATCATATAAAATGTACACCCTGAGAAAGCAGCAGCAAGTTTAACCTTGACTTTGAGTGGCTCTTAAAACTACAGAACATCATCAGAGATTTGCATGTGCCAATTTGCAAAACAAGGTTCCTGTGGGAACTCTTGTACAGACAACTTTTTCTTTAAAAGAACTCTTGTACTATTATCTTCAAAACCAAACCAACAAAAACCTAGAAGATAGGTTTTCCCTTTTGTTTTGGGTTTTAAGAAGTGAATGCATAAGGAATCCCTTGGTTTTCAAAAATTAGTTGATATCAGAATTTTCAATAAGTGTCAGAAAAAGCAACCCTTTGCTGTAAACTGAATTGCACAAAAGACAACATATGTACATTGAAAAATCTTAATTTACTCATAGTTCCTTACATTTCAGGATGAACATGTTATTGATATAACAATATCAGTTTATCTTTGGCCCCTGGGTGATCTAACACCTGCATGTATATGAGAATCTGACTAAAATCTGGAACAAGTTTTAAATTTAAACCCTTTAAATTAAATACACAATTTAATATGTCTATGTCCTTCAAATTCCAAGAACTTATTACCTAGACTAACTCTAAAGCTGGCAGAAAATTAGAGAATTGGCCAGAGTCCATGTAAATATAAATACTATGTACCTGAGACTAAAAAGTTTGGATATCCAGAATAGAAAGAAGCAAGGCCATCTCCATGGACAGCAGGGTGCCCAGTTGAAGCACACACCCAACACTCAACATACATACATGCACACACACATTCAAAAGCAATGCTAAAACAGGAATGTTAAATAGGTAAAGGAAGCTATAAAATAGAAGGTGAGTCCAAGTTACAATATATTTTCTTTGTCTTTTGTAAAGATTTTATTAAATTTAACAAGTTAACATTTTAATTATAATTAAATCTTAATTAACTTTAAGAACTTTCATAAGATATGAGATTATCTCATAAAATATGAGTTACTTTTTCTTCTATAGTAAACTCTTTAAATGGTTTTCAGGCATGTACAAACATGTACAGGCTAAACTGAAAAGTTCTAATATTTAAGGCCCAATTACATGGATTTTCTCCCACAACTCCATGTGGAAATCACATCAGTCTGCATGATTTTCTCTTGATCTCATGCCCTCCCTTCTTCTGTTCAGCATATGTCATTCCGTTATTTCTGCCTAATGAAATTCTAGTCATCTTTTGCGTAACATTATCTTTCATGAAAAACTGCTTTCATTTCGTAAGATTAAATGCAGCATCTGGCTTAAGACTAGGCACATGGTATGGAATGGATAAATGTCAAATCAAAGAATCAATGCATGCACTTTGTTCATGCTACAATTAGAGGACTTAGAGCATAATTTTATGGTTCTTTCCAATGCTACTGCTTGCACACACTGAGGGCCGAGACCCAACTTCTTATTCAGTTTGTTTTCTCCACATTAGGTCAGGTACTTACAATATAATGGGATGGGATTGATGTAGCTTGCTTCATGAAAATTGACATTCTGTTTTAACTGCCCAGAGATTCACTAACCCTTATCTTTGTAATTACCATGTAGATATAGATTTCATTAAATTTCTTTCCTGTTCTAAAAATCCACGAACCTATGCTATCACAACTTGTTTGCTTCCATGTTAGAAAACTGATGTAAGTTTAAAAATCTATATGAAGAGTGGCGCCTGAGGCTCAAAGGAGTAAGGCGCCAGCCCCATATGCCAGAGGTGGCAGGTTCAAACTCAGCCCTGGCCAAAAACTGCAAAAAAAAAACAAACAAAAAAAACCCCAAAAAAACAAAAACAAAAAACTATATGAATAATTGAAATAATTATAAGTGGGCCAAATGATCTCTATTCTTTCTTTCCACTCTAAAGTTTTGAAAATCACAAGTAAATAGCTTAGTTGACTTTGTTATCTTATACCTGAATTTCTGAAAAAATAATCAGTAAACTACTGGTTATTGACCTATGTAACATTTTCAGCAAGCTCATTACAAAATGCATTAACCTGAAGTGTGGAGCATCAATAAATCCTTATTGGTAAAATTTTCCTTATTGAAATTTTGAATTTTCCAAGTATAATATTCTAGCATTTTATCTGTCTATGTATCTATCTACATATGTGTATATGAATCTATGTATGTATACATATACATTTTTTATTTCAGATTAATATGTGGGTGTAATAATGAGGTTACATTGTTTGCATTGGTTAAATAAAGTCCAAGTTATAGTTCTGCCCCTCTCCAGGGGGTGTTCCATATACCCTTACATTATGCCTGTTATGTGAGCACACCAATCTCTCTCCTTTCTTCCCTTTTCCCCTCCCTCCTCACTCTTCCCTACTTGAGTTTAATTGTGTTTTTCTCTTGCGTGAACATATATTTGTTCATCTACTGGTTTCATATTAGTACTGACTACATTGCATACTTGCTTCTCCATTCTTGTGATACTTTACTAAGGAGAATGTTCTCCAACTCTATCCAGGTTAACACAAAAGATGTAAAATTTCCATCTTTTTATGGCTGAATAATATTCCAAATATATACCATGGAATATATAACCGAGTTTATAAATCCATTCATGTGTTGATGGCCACTTGCATAGATTCCACATCTTGGCACTTGTTAACTGAGCTCCTATAAACAATCTAGTGCAAACGTCCTTATGGTAAAATGAATTATTCTTCTGGGTAGATACCTTTTAATGGGATTGCAAAGTCAAATGCAAGGTCTACTTTTAATTCTTTGGAAATTCTCTATACTTCTTTCCAAAAAGCCTATGTTAGTTTGAAATCCCACCAACCATGTCAAAGCATTCCTTTTTCTCCACAACTGCACCAACATCTGCAATGTTGGGACTTTGTCATGTGGTTATTCTCACTGGGGTTAGGTGATATCTCAAGGTGGCTTTGATTTCCATTTCTCTGGTGATTAAGGACAATGATCATTTTTTCAGGCGTTTGTTAGCCACTTGTCTATCTTCTTCAGAGACAGTTCTGTTCATATGTCTTTCCAGTGAATAAATGGGATTGTTTGCTCTTTTTTGTTGATTAATTTGAATTTGAGTTCTATAGATTCTGGTTATCAAACTTTTGTCAGATTCATAACATAAAAATATTTTTTCCCATTCTGAAAGTTGTCTTCAATTGTTGTGTCTTTACCTGTACAAAAGATTTTTGGCTAAATAAAGTCTCATTTATTTAATTTTTGTTGCTCTTGTTGCTGAAATTGCCAAGGGGTCTGCTTCATAAAATCTTTCTGGTATCATCAAGAGTTTTTCCTACCATTTCTTCTAGGACATTTATCATTTCATGTCTTACATGTAAATCTTTTTTCCATTGTGAATAATTTTCTTTTTTTGAGACAGAGTCTCACTCAGTTGCCCTGGTGTTAAGTGCTGTAATGTCATAACTCACAGCAACCTAAAACTCTTGGTCTCAATCAATCCTCTTGTCTCAACCTTCTGAGTAGCTAGGACTACAGGGACTACAGGTGCCTGCCAGAATACCCTAGAGATGGGGTCTCACTTTGCTAAGGTTGGTCTTGAACTCTTGAGCTTTGGCGATCCATCTACCTCACCAATCAGAGTAGTAGGATTACAGTTGTGAGCACCATGCCCATCCATGAGTCAATTTTTGTAAATGGTGAGAGATGTGGATCCAGTTTCAGTCTTTTACATGTGGCTCTCCAGTTCTCCTAACATCATTTGTTGCATAGAGATTCGAAGATCAGAGGGCAACATGAAGCTTGTTTCATTTATAGGTTTTCTATTGTTCCATACACCTATGTCTCTATTTTGGGGCCAATATCTCACTGTTTTGATCACTCTGAACTTGCAGTATAACCTGAAGTCTGGTAAAGTAATCCATTCATATTTTTTTGTATTGCTAAGAATTGCCTTGGCTGTACAGGGATTTTTTTCTGATTCCATACAAAATGAAGAATTATTTTTTTCAATTTCTTCAAGTATTATGTTGGCCTTTTAATAGGAATTTCATTAAATCTGTAGATTTCTTTAAGTATTATAGACATTTTAACAATGTTGATTCTTGCCAGCCAAGAGCATGGTATGTTCCTCCATTTGTTAATGTCTCAGCTATTTCTATTCTCGGGGTTTCATAATTCTCCCTGTAGGAATCCTTCACATATCTTGTTAGATATATTCTCAGGTATTTAATTTTTTTTAAGCTACTGTGAAGAGAATTGTGTCCTTAGTTTGCTTCAGCTTAATAGTTAGTGGTACCTACAAAAGCTACTGATTTGTAGACATTTATTTAATACCTGAAGCATTACTGTATTTTTTGATCACTTCCAGGAGGTTTATCATTGAGTTTCTGGGGTTTTCTAAATATAAGATTATATCATCAGCAAAGAGAAAGAGTTTGACCTCCTCCACCCCCATTTGGATGTCTTTAATATCCTTCTCTTGCCTGATTTCATTGGCTAAAACTTCTAGCACTATGTTGAACAGTAGTGGCAATAGTGGAAATCCTTTTCTGGTTCCAGTTCTAAGTGGAAAAGCTTTCAATTTTATTCCATTCTGTATGATATTGACCATGTGTTTGTTCTAGATGGCTTCTACTAATTTAAGAAATATGCCATCTAGGCTTATTTTCTTTAGTGTTCATGTTATAAATGGATGCTGAATTGTGTCAAATGCTTTTTCTGCATCAATTGAAAAGAATATATAGTCTTTGTTTTTGCTTCTATTTATGTGATGTATTACATTTATGGATTTATGTATGCTAAACTAACCTTGTATCCCCTGGATAACACCTACTTAAATCATGATGTATAAATTTTTTAATATGTACCATATTCTATTTGCTAGAGAATAAAGATAGAACTCAACTCCAACAAAAACCTTCATCTCCGCACTAAGTCATAGAAACTAAACAACTTTATGCTGAATTACAGTTGGGTTTAAGGAGGAGATAAAGAAGGAAGTCATTATATTCCTCAAACAAAGCAAAAATGAATCCACAAGCTACCAAAACCTGTGGGATACTGTAAAAGTATCCCTATGTGGGATATTTAGTGAATTAGATGTCCCCATTTAATGCAGAAAGACAGCACATAAACAACCTAAGGAAGGACCTCAAGGAAATGGAAAAGGAAAAGCAATCTAATCCCAAACCTAGCAGAAGAAAAGAAATAACCAAAATTAAATCAGAAATAAATGAAATAGAAAACAAAAGGATCATCCAGAAAATCAATGAAACAAAAAGTTAGTTCTTCAGAAAGATAAACAAAATTGATAAACCTTTGCCAGGTTAACTAGAAACAGAAAAGTAAGGTCTCTAATAACCTTAATTAGAAACAAAGAAGGGAAAATAACAGCAGATACCACAGAGATACAAAAAAAATTCTCTCTAATCACTATAAAAAACTCTATGTCCAGAAATTTGACAATATGGAGAAAATGGACCAATACCTAGAATTATACCACCTCACTAGATTTAACCATGAAAAAATAAATATCTTGAATAGACCAATATCAAGCACCAAATTTGGAGCAACTATAAAAAGGCTCCCAACAAAATAGCCCTGGGCCAGACAGTTCACACTAGAATTCTATCAAACTCAAAGAAGAGCTTGTACCTGCACTGCAGAACCTATTCCAAAATACTGAGAAGGAAGGAACCTTCCCCAATATGTTCTATGTGCAAATATATATAGCCCATCAATGTTTTGTATCTGTCTATCAATCTAACAAATATAACTATCTGGGAATGCTTATATATGCCTTGTTTTTAACTCAAGTCCTTTAGAACATGGATTAAAGGAGGAAAAATGTAATCTGTTTCTCTCAGTAGAAATCTCATCCCGGAGTTATGTAGTTTTTCTATTTTCTAAGTCTCCAGAAGATTATAACAAACTTGGAATATTGTTTTTCAGTTCCATTTGTATAACATGTATTTTCATTTCCTTACATACAAGCTTTTATCAAATACAATTTACAGGTATATTAAAATGAACATCTCAAGTTTTCATTATAAAGTGTTTCATAGAAAATATAAAATTATCCTTCTACTCTAGTCTTATAGGTCTAGCAAAACACAGTGTGGACATAAAGCTCGTAAAGTTCATAAAGTGCTATGTTAAACTGTTTTAAATTGCACAGAAGCTTTATGTCCATTCTGTATTTAATTTGCTTCTAGAATGCTTATCTATTGCTATAAATTTATGTTTTCCAATTCTTCCTTTCTTGTCATCTTATAAATGTGTATCATACCATGAATGTCACTTTTCAATAAACTACACTGAAGGTGTTATCTAGATTATCTTAAGGCTATAATCATGTCCCTGCTTCTAATATTACATAAAATTAAAAGTTAACCTAAAATTTACTGGCAAATATTACATTTTAAAAACTTTAGATGTTATACTTTAAAATGAACACTTAAATGTGGTATCTTTATAACTCAGTATATTCATTTCTTTATAACAAACTACAACTGGTATAGCAAATACATTTAACAGTTTAAGTTTTGGCAATGCAGTCCTATGTTTTCCTCAAATATTTATAATTCAAAACTTGGTATTTTGCCTATTTTATTCTCTCTTTACAGTTCAATAAATGACTTCATTTCTTTTATACATGTTATCTGTTTAATCAATTTCTCATAATTTTTGTTTCTTGTATATATTTGTACATTTATTATGCTCAGTTCACATCCTATGGCCCTACCTTTTTATTACAAGGTAAAATGCCTAATCTCAAAACTACCTATTTCTTCATTTTCTTTGATAATACTTTTGACAGATGTCCTCTAATTCTTATAGTTATTTACAAAGTGACAAATTCAACCATAGGAAATATTTTGTTAGTTGCAATATTTCATCCGAATATTTTTGCTATATACAAACTTTTACCCCAGAAATTTAGATGATTGATAGATTTAACTCCTTGCTGTACTAAAGATAATGCATCAATTTACCAATATACTCAAATTCATATCTGAATAAAACAGATTTTCAATAATTTGTCATTTAGCAGAACAAATTCAATAATCTCACCTTGGATTAAAACTGAGACAACTCATCACATGATTAGAGAAAATTTTTCAAAAATAAGCATAATAACAATAGAAAATAGAAATGTCAAAAAAATAAATAATAATATTTTTCTTAATTAATAAAATAATTACCCATTTCATTTATTAAAATGTTTACAATCATTGTGTAGACACCAGTATCAAGCTATTTGAAAATAAAAGGTTCAAAGAGAAAAGTGGGAGGACAATTTGAAGAGAATAAAATATGACTTCATCACACCAAAGAGATTTCCTTAATAAGAACAGTGTTCATTGCCCATAATCATCAGAGAAATGTGAATCAAAGCCACTTTGAGATATAACATATCCACAATGAGGATAGCCCACATCACAAAGTCTGAAAGCCACAGATACTACCATGGGTGTAGAGAGGGGTACACTCAAATACTGCTGGTGGGTCTGCAAACTAGTACAGCCTTTTTGGAAAAAAAGTATGGAGAATCCTCAAAGAACTAAAAGTAGACTTCCCATTTGATACCAAAATCCCATTACTAGGTATCTACACAAGATAAAAAAAATAATAATTTTATCATAAGGACATTTGCATTGGATGTTTTTACCAGCTTAATTCACAATTTTGCAGATGTGGAAATAACCCAAGTGCCCCAAAACACATGAATGTGTTAATAAACTATGGTATATGTATACCATGAAATACCATTTAGCCATTTTAAAAGATGGCAATTTTGCATCTTTTGTATTTACCTGGATGGAGTTGGAGAACATTCTCCTTAGTAAAGTATCTCAAAAATGAAAAAGCAACACTCCATTTGCTCAGTACCAATTTGAAAGTAGTAGGTGAACAACGACACACCCACGTGAGAAAAAAACAAAATTAATTTCAAGAAGGGGGAAGGAGAGAGGAGGTTGTATAAGTTCCCACCAGTAATGATAATGAAGGGTTACTTACATAGCACACTTTCTGGGTGAAGGACTCAACTACAGCTCAGACTTTAGACTTTACATTGCAAATGCAAAGAATGTAACCTAATGGTATGTAGTCTAATATTAACCCAGAATTTTAAAAAGAGGGCATTTTTATCTCCTGTTTATGAGTTCTCTCCCCAAGTAATAATAAACATATATTTCGTAACTTAAAACTAGAAGCCCTGAATCTTTAGGGTCATCATTCTCTTTGGTGGAACATTTATGAGAAGTGGGATAGTCTTACACAGTATAACAATGCTATCTTTTAATTACAATTTAGTCTCTTTTCACTTATCTGAGTTCAGTGAATATATTTCATCATTATTACTGTTTATAACTTTCTATGCTGTTAAATCTTTTATTTTTATATGCTTATTAAATGATGAGATGAGAAGAGCTTCTAGTAGTTGTTTTTTTTGTTGTTGTTGTTAATGGATGTGACCTATTCCCCCGTGAGTAAAATTAATTGAAAAGATTTCAGTAGTTTTGAATTAATTCCTTCGTTATTTGAAGAAACTTGATTGAGATTGTTAATAGTCCTCAAATTACCTTGTGAAAGCAACTAAATGGATTAAACTACATTTGTTAATTGCTAGTTAATTTTTTAGTTTATATATATGTATTGATGCTGAATAATGATGTAAATTGTTATCATGTGTGCCAATACTTTTCCTCTTTTATTTCCTTTAGATTTTTTTTTTATTTTATTGTTGGGGATTCATTGAGGGTACAAGAAACCATGTTACACTGATAGCATTTGTTAGGTAAAATCCCTCTTACAATCGTGTTTTGCCCCCAAAAGGTGTGGCACACACCAAGACCCCCGTGTCTCCTTCCCACCCTCTGCTCTTCCTTTCCCAACCCCTCCCACATACTTTCTCTCTCTGTTCTCACCTTCCCCCATCCCAACCATGTTATTAATTGTCATTAATTGTCTTCATATCAAAATTGAGTACATGGGATTCATGCATCTCCATTCTTACGATGCTTTACTAAGAATAATGTGTTCCACTTCCATTCAGGTTAATACAAAGGCTGTAAAGTTTCCTTTTTTTAATGGCTGAATAGTATTCCATAGTGTACATATACTATAGCTTGTTAATCCACTTCTGGGTTGATGGGCATTTAGGCTGTTTCCACATTGTGGCAATTGTAAATTGAGCTGCAATAAACAGTCTAGTGCAAGTGCCCTTATGATAAAAGGATTTTTTTCCTTCTGGGTAGATGCACAGTAATGGGATTGCGGATCAAATGAGAGGTCTAGCTTGAGTTCTTTGAGAGTTCTCCATACTTCCTTCCAAAAATGTTGTATCAGATTGCAGTCCCACCAGCAGTGTAAATGTGTTCCCTTCTCTCCACCTCCTCACCAGCATGTGCAGTTTTGAGATTTTTGTGATGTGGGCCATTCTCACTGGGGTTAGATGGTACCCAGGGTGGTTTTGATTTGCATTTCTCTAACAATTAGGGATGATGAGCATTTTTTCATATGTTTGTTAGCCATTCGTCTGTCTTCTTTCGAGAAGGTTCTATTCTT
>CAUYRH010050978.1:0-13166 GCA_963574655.1 Perodicticus potto | reverse complement strand
TTTATACTAATTTTTTTAAAATTACAATTTTTATAAATAAAAAAAAATTTTTTTGGTTTTTTATTATGGTTTTGTTTTGGGGGGGGGGGGAGGGGGGGCAGGATCTGATTGCTGAGTAAATTTCCATGTTGGCACCTGTTGATACAGCTACTGCTCCCCCTGCTGGTTGGTTTGGATCTGCCAGATCAATCATGGATTTTCTCATATTCCAGTATATGATGCTTTTTCAATACAGGGATTGTGTATTTGAAGCCAATGTTAAGCACATAAAAATCATTCCATTGTTTCTGTACTTTTCAATGTGAAAGAAAACTTGTGAGAACCCATGTCCCTCCCTTCTATAAATATTTGATGCAACCATTTATTTTCTGAGAACTTTTTAGCAGTCAACCTGTGACAGAAGCCCAGATTCTGTGTTCCATTTTCATAAACTTAAGCTTTTCATCATCCTTAGGGCCTGACTGAGGAAACAGGGCTTAGAAATCCCTTTGAAAGATCCAAACTTTCCCCACATCTCCAATGTTTCCTCTCTCCATAGCTTGGGAGTCATTTTCTATTTTGAGGGTGGTCAAAAGTGGTTGGTGAGGGCTACTTTGCTTTGGCTCATCCCAAATGTAGTCTGCCATGAATTCTTTTTGCTCCTCTCTGCGTTTTTTCCACTGACACTCAAAAAGCAGGAAGATACTCTTTTATAGTCTATGAATTTCTATAGTTATATTTCTTCTCTGAAATGTCCATTTACTGTGTGTTGGGTACTAGGCTCTGATACAGATAAAGACAGTTGGAGAGAAATATAGAGAGTTGTAAATATAATGTAGATATAGAAAAGGTGTAGATACAGAAAGATAGATATTCAAGTATTTTCATGTGTATGACTTAGTTAAATCAATGCCAATCGGTAAATTTATATCATTATCTTGGTTTTATTGATTAAAAACTTGAGGTTGATTGAAGTGGAACCTCTGTAAAAATGACTGAAGCTAAATTGCTACGCTTCAAAACCCACATCTATCTGATTCCTAAATCCCATGTTTCGAACTTCGAACTGTATGATTCCATCGACAGTTTGACATAAAATTGTGTTGTGTGTGTGTGTATACATGTGCATGTATTAGAATGATTTATATTAACCTATACATTAGATATTTACATTAGATTAATCTTTAGATTAAATTAATTTTTCCAGGCAATGAATTTAAGACATTCAGTATTGTATCTACCATCCATGTATGCTTGATCTAGCATCTAATGGACTTTAACAAAATTCCAAATAATTCTGTAAGTTAACTGGGAGAGGAATATGAAAAATTTTCCAAGAAGACTTGCTGCATCTTCCCAGCTTCCTTGAATAAATTTGTGAATATAGATACACACACTGAAATTTTTTATAGGCTCCCAGGACTGTCTCTGAGAAACATTTGTTAGTTTTTTAATGTTTCCCTCATTCTATTAATCAGCTTTCTTATTTCAACTGACAGAAACATTTGCTTACCCTTTCAAATAACAAAACTTAAAAGCATTACTGTTTATGACTACTGCTTTTTGGTTATGTAGGTGGATATAGCCACATAGTCTGAATAGTAATGCATCAGCCATAGGTAAATTGAGATGGAAATAAACACCTTTTGCCTCTTGATTAAAAATATTTATAATTATTTTTCAAAATAGTACTTGCTTCACTAGCACATCAACTCAAATGAGAATCGTACAGATAAGTTAGCGTGGCCCCTGTGAATGGATGACATGAAAATTCATAAAGTATTTCATTAAAAATAGGAACAACCTAGTATTTTTTTTTTTTTTTAACAAACAGACTGCTTAGATTTAGACCTTGTTTTCTTCCTGGAAAAAACATAATTATTTTATTAAATTAAAATTTAATAAATTTATTTTATTAAGTTTATAAATTAATACATTTATTTTACCAATTTAATACATTAATTAATGTGTTTTAAAGAAATAATAGCCAAAAAATATATCCTGGTACATTTCTCACTGAACTTAAAATTTATTAAAGCAACTTGAATCTTAGCCTGAAGTTAAATATCCCTGCTGGGAATTTCTCTTCACAATTTCCTCTTGCTCATCCTCAAAGAGAGCTTACCTTTATGTAGCCAGCTAGACATGTTCTACACTAGTTCCATGAGAAATAGGATATTTTAATTTAGCAATATAATTAAAAAAAATAAAAATGTGATTGTTTTCATTCAAAATAAAGACCTTTTGGACTCTGTGTGTATTTGCTAATAATTTTCTTTATAGACAGAAAATGTGAACTGGAATGCACAATTGTTAAGGAGGGATTCTATCCAAACGCAAGAAAGTTGGAGAAATTGTTACACTTATCTTTGCTTAGCACACAGTCCTTAGAAAGCAGGAATGGTGTCAGCCAGCATAGAAAAGAAATCATAGAAGGAGAATTTAAAATTGGACTGTTTAAAATCTTCCTGGATGTTTTTCTCATCAATTTGCTTTACACCTCTGGGTCATTGAGCCTACATCAAACAGGTAGCTTAAGACCATGCTTCTAATAACATCAGAGTGTCTGAATTTTGGAAACAAACAGTGTAAAGAAGACATTGATTCAAAGACAGGAAAAATGCACATAAGATTTATGACATAAAGGTAAATAAATAATTCTCTGGAGATAGAATAAAAATATAATTTTAAAACAAATTATCACAGGATGAACATATATTTTAGACTCTGTCTGTTTTAATTACATAGAGAAATTAAAAGTAAGCCTAAATAATTTAAAATATTTTTATAAGAAAACTCATGTATTTAATATTTGAAATATTAGATACATAAGATTTTTTAATTAATCACGTAAGAGCAGGAAAACCAACTCACTACATACTGTCAAATACTATACCAGTAAAAACCATAGGTTAAAAAATGATGTGGAAAATATTAATAAACATTTATTTATCATAAATATGAATAGTCAATAAATACTATGTCAAATGCAATTAATAATTTCAGAAATAGAAGTTCAGTTAGCATTTCTATGTAGGATTTTCCAACAAGCACAATTAGAGTAAGAAAAATAATCAGAAAATTGGTTTTCAAAAGTATAATAGAAAGAAAAAATAAGAAACTGAAAATGACAATAAGAAAACACATAAAAGTTCCATGTCTGTTATTCATGTAGTACTTATGCTGTAATAAATCACTTGGGTCCATTTTAGGTTGTTGCTGTCTCATAAGGATTTTTCAATCTTTTAAACAGTACCTAATTATGAAAATTAGTCAGAGGAATTTAATTTTCTCAAAACGTATAAATAAAAAACCCAAACAGTGACTCAGCAATTCCAAATAAATACAGTATCATGACAGAAAAAAATTTCTAGAAAACAATAACTTTCCTGAAGAGAAGTACAAAAATCACAAAAATATAAAAGTAGAAGGAAGAAAACGTAAGAAACTAACATGACAATCCTCGCTGATTAATAATTGATCAATAGTTTTTCATAAAGGTGAGAACAAAGAAGACTAAGGAGAGAAATTATTTAAAAAATAATTGCTTGAAATTTTACCAGAATTGAGAGAACCTGAGTTCTTCCAGATTGAAAGGCCTTCTTGTGCCCTATACACTGAGTAAAAAAAAAATTATAGAAAACGAACATAACGATAACATTTTCAAAAGGCCAGGAATAAAGTTAACTAAGGGTTTCTAAAGAGAGAAAAACAACATTATCCTGAGTTAGATTTAGCAAAATGTCAATGGAATGATCCCTTCAGAAGTTTGAGAGAAAACAATTTTCAATCTAAGTGTACAAACTAAAATAACCATTACATGTGAAATGTAGAATTAAAAGTGGAATAAGATGTAGAATAGAGGCATTGTCAGACATGCAAGAGCTCATTTTATTTTGACCTGTTCTCTGGAACTTACTAAAATATGATAATATGGTAGAAAACAAAAACATGGCATCCACAAAAAAGAAGATTCACACACCAAAAAGTAAAGAAATATTTAGGATATTATTGAAGGAAGGAGCAGTACTACAGCTGGACAGCAGGCTTAGAAATTATCCCAACTTAGCCAAACTTGAGGTAAGAACAGATTGTCAACTCTGCCCAAAATTTCTTTCTTTCTTTTTTTTTTTATTGAATCATAGCTGTGTACAATAATTCAATCATGGGGTACAGTGTGCGGGCTTCAGATACAATCGGAGATATTTTCATCAACCTGATTGCGATAACGTTCAAGAGACTTTCAATCATGAACTGGATGGAAAGAGTTTGGCTAAACTGCAAAGTCTGAGTGAGGGACCTCATTTCAAATGCCAGCTTCAAATTCACTGTTTACCTGGCTGCTCTCCCTTCTAATCAATTTGCTAAAAATTTGGGGATTCTCACTTACTCCCTAAAGTTCAATATTTTAAGAGAATAACACACAATTCAGGAAAGTGCTATCTTACTGTTTCAGTTTAATACAGCAAAAGGATACCAAGTAGAACTAGCCAAAGGAAAAGATGCATAGGGCAAAAGAAAGGAGGGATCCAAATGTGAAGATCCTGGCATTTGGGGGGATGTGTTATCCTCTCAGCTTCAATATGTGACAATACACAAGGAGTATGGCCAACAAGATTAGTTCACCTGCACTTCACTGTACAGAAGTTTTATTGGAGTTTCGTTCCCTAGGCATGAATGATGAATCATCATCCACATGGTTGAACTCAATGTCCAGTGTCCTCTCCTCCTTGTAGGTCAGAGGAGATACCATGTGGGTCATGTCCCAATCCTCTAAAGACTATACTAGGTCTTTCTGGCAGGGCCACCACCACCTCCAGAACTGCTCAGGTGGTCTAGCTCCATTCTGAATTATTGTGTTAGTATAACCATACAGAGTGGTCTAAGGGGCCCAGCATTAATAATAATAATACTATTACTTAGTAAATTCTGGGGGTTTAGGGTTTTCCTGCTGCCGCATGAGCCTGGACAGATGCAGGCCTCTTTTTAGACAAAGTCAATTTTCTGCTACATAGACATTCATTACTTTGAATAATAGTAAGGGAAATAAGGGACGTTCTAAGAAGGATGTTTCTGGGAGTATAGGATGAGGGATGATTATGAAAGACTACCTCATGTCCTTGGCCATAATACAAGGTTTTGGTTTTGTTGTGCTTTGTTTTGCCTTTTTTTATTGTTATTTTGGAAAATTACAGGCTGAACAAATGATGAATACATTGAAAATAAGGCAAAATGCAAACAAAACAGCTCAGATATATATTAACTCTAGAAGGAGAAAAAGAAGTTGTATGAGAAAAGCCATGTACTCATGCACCTGTTGTAGCTCTGTTATGTAGTCCTAACAATACTCACATAGTCTTGATAATATAAACAATTACTGATGTCACAAATAAATATCCTGAAAGAGTAGAAGGAGTTTGGTGATGAGTGTGGAAGACAGTCTAGGGAGGTAGACTGGTGTAAGAGAGCTAGTAGGATGTCATTTTTAATATGTAATATATAAAATGTTGAAAACCAAACAGGAAATGGTTGAAAGGTGTCATAAAAATCTAGCAGTAAATACCAGAAAGAATATCAATGAGTATTGAAAGAAGTTGTCTCTAAAATGAGGATTTTGGGGGTGGTGTTTCAGACTATTATTTCCCTTATGTTTTAGTACTTTCTGACTTTTCATACAATATGTATATTTCTAGGTGTAATTAAAATTCTAAAAAATTTTAAAAAGAAAAGAACACATTTAAGTGGAAGGATCTTGATTACAAACACATTTCTGTATATGGTTTACCCTGGGAAATAGAAGGAAAAATGTATATGGTTTACCCTGGGAAATAGAAGGTCAAAATAATACGTTGAAGGTCAAAATAATATGTTTTTTATTCTCTGAGAGATACTATAGAATATGCTTTATTAAAACAAAATTTATAGAACAATTTGAGGAAGATATGACACATTTCAAAACAGAGATGATAGTCAAAAAGATACAAAAATGAAAATCAAATTGGCAGAGTTCAAGAAATGAAAGAAAAATCACCACTTTTGCTGAGAAATACTATTTTAAAAGCAACATTAATGACAAAATAAAATTAATAAAACAGAAAATGCTACCTTAGACTAAACAGATAAGATCGAATAGCTGAAAAAAGAGGCAAAGGGCAAAGATCAAAAAATTATTTCAGTGGTGTGTTGATATAAGTCACAAGGAATAAACACTAGTTATAAAATATTTTATAAATAAACCTACCATAGAAAGATATTCAAAAATTAGGGAAAAATTAAAAGAGCATTGTAATGCGAGAAGTTAGCAGACATTTAAAATATTTGTCATGGCAAATATTTTTTGTGTGGAAACACATAAGGATATAACAATCTTAATAATGGAATTACTAAGCCAATTGTGTCTATGTTATACAAATAGGAAAAATGTTTTTTTTAGCCAATAGCGATCTTTCACGTCCTTTGTTAGGTAGACTCCCAAATATTTCATCTTCTTTGGCACTACTATGAAAAGAATACAGTCTTTGACTGTTTTTTTTTCCAGCTTGGTTGTTGTTGGTGTATATAAAGGCTAAGATTTATGAGTGTTGATTTTGTTACAATATTGGCTGTGGGTTTGCTGTAGATGGCCTCTATCAGTTTAAGAAATGTCCCTAACTACCAATTTTCTTAAGTGTTTTGATCATGAAGGGATGTTGGATATTTTCAAAAGCTTTTTCTGCATCAGTTGAGAGAATCATGTGGTCTTTATTTTTTAATTTGTTTATATGCTGGATTACATCTATAGATTTAGGTATATCGAACCAGCCTTGAGATCCTGGGATAAAGCCCACTTGGTCATGGTATATAATTTGTTCGATGTGTTGCTGGATTCTGTTTGCTAGGATCTTACTGAATATTTTTGCATCAATATTCATTAGTGATATTGGTCTATAACTTTCTTTTCTTGTTGGGTCTTTTCCTGGTTTAGGGATCAAGGTGATGTTTGCTTCATAGAATGAGTTGGGTAGTATTCCTTCTTTTTCTATATTTTGGAAAAGGTTGAGTAATATAGGTACTAGTTCTTCTTTAAAGGTTTGGTAGAATTCTGACGTGAAGCCATCTGGTCCAGGGCTTTTCTTTTTAGGGAGATTTTGCTGATGCTATTTCAGAACTTGATAATGGCCTGTTCAACATTTCCACTTTCTTCTGGCTAAGTCTTGGAAGGTGTTGTGCTTCCAAGTATTGATCAATTTCCTTCAGATTTTCATATTTCTGAGAGTAAAGTTTCTTGTAATATTTGTTAAGGATTTTTTGAATTTCTGAGGAGTCTGTGCTTATTTCATCTTTACCATTCCTGATTGATGAGATTAGAGATTTTACTCTTTTTTTCCTGGTTAGGTTAGCCAAAAGATTAGCTATTTTTATTGACCTTTTCCAAAAATCAACTTTTTGATTTATTGATCTGTTGTATAATTCTTTTGTTTTCAATTTCATTTAATTCTGCTCTGATATTGGTTATTTCTTTTCTTCTGCTGGGTTTGGGATTGGAATGTCCTTCCCTTTCCAGTTGTTTAAGATATCCCATTAAGTTGCTAACTTTCTCTCTTTCTGTTCTCTTGAGGAAGGCTTGTAGTGCTTTAAATTTCCCTCTAAGGACTGTATTTGCATTATCCCAGAGGTTCTGATAATTTGTGTCTTCATTCTCATTTTGTTCCAAAAATTTGGAAATTTCCTGCTTAATCTCATCAATGACCCATCTGTCCTTCACCATGAGGTTGCTTAGCTTCCATGCTTTTGTTTGAGTATGCAGATTCTTGTTGTTATTGAGTTCAACTTTTATTCCATAATGGTCTGAGAAGATGAAAGGAATTACTATTTTTTTTAATTTGCTAAAGTTAGACTTGTGACTTAAGATGTGATCGATTTTGGAGTATGATCCGTGGGCTGATGAGAAGAATGTGTATTCAGTTTTGTTGGGATGAAATGGTCTGTAGATGTCTGGTAAATCCAAATGTTGGAGGGTTAAGTTCAAATCCAAAATTTCTTTGCTTAGCTTCTTTTTGGAGGATCTGTCCAACTCTATAAATAGAACTATGAAACTCTAAGAAAAGAAATCTCTGAACATGTCAACAAATGGAAAAACATACCATGCTCATGGTTGGGAAGAATCAACATTGTTAAAATGTCCATACTACCCAAAGCAATATACAATTTTAATGCAATTCCTATTAAAGCTCCATTGTCATAATTTAAAAATCTTGAAAAAATAATACATCGTTTTATATGGAATCAGAAAAAACCTCGAATAGCCAAGATATTACTTAGAAATAAAAACAAAGCAGGAGGAATCACGCTACCAGACCTAAGACTGTACTATAAATTGATAGTGATCAAAACAGCATGGTACTGGCACAAAAACGGAGTGGTAGATGTTTGGAACAGAATAGAGAACCAAGAGATGAACCCAGTTACTTACTGCTACTTGATCTTCGACAAGCCAATTAAAAACATTCTGTGGGGAAAAGACTCCTTATTTAATAAATGGTGCTGGGAGAACTGGCTGGCAACCTGTAGAAGACTGAAATTGAACCCACACCTTTCACCACTAACGAAAATAGACTCACACTGGATTAAAGATTTAAACTTAAGACATGAAACTATAAAAATACTAGAAGAAAGTGCAGGGAAAACTCTTGAAAGAATTGGCCTGGGCAAATACTTTATGTGGAGGACCCCCCCAGGCAATTGAAGCAGTATCAAAAATACACTACTGGGACCTGATGAAACTAAAAAGCTTCGCATGGCCAAGAACACAGTAAGTATAGCATGCAGACAGCCCTCAGAATGGGAGAAAATATTTGCAGGTTATGCCTCTGACAAAGATTTAATAACCAGAATCCACAGATAACTCAAATGTATTAGCAAGAAAAGAACAAGTGATTCCATCTCAGGATGGGCAAAGGATTTGAAGAGAAACTTCTCTAAAGAAGACAGGTGCATGGCCTTCAGACACATGAAAAAATGCTCATTTTCTTTAATCATCAGAGAAATGCAAATCAAAATTACTTTGAGATATCATCTAACTCCAGTAAGATTAACCCACGTAACAAAATCCCCAAACCAGAGATGTTGGCATGGATGTGCAGAAAAGAGAACACTTCTACACTGCTGGTGGCAATGCAAACTAATACGTTCCTTTTGGAAAGATGTTTGGAGAATACTCAGAGATCTAAAAATAGACCTGTCATTTGATCCTATAATTCCCTTACTTGGTATATACTCAGAAGACCCAAAATCACATTATAACAAAGATATCTGTACCAGAATGTTTATTGCAGCCCAATTCATAGTTGCTAAGTCATGGAAGAAGCCCAAGTGCCCATTGATCCACAAACGGATTAATAAATTGTGGTACATGTATGCCATTGAATATTACGCAACCTTAAAGAAAGATGGAGACTTTCCTTCTTTCATGTTTACATGGATGGAGCTGGAACACATTCTTCTTAGCAAAGTATCTCAAGAAAGGAAAAAAATGTATCCAATGTACTCAGCCCTACTATGATGCTAATTTATAGCTTTCATATGAAGGCTATAACCCAATTATAGCACAAGAATACAGGGAAAGGGGCAAGGGAGGGAAGGGGAGAGGGGAGAGAGGGTAAATGGTGGGATCACACTTATGGTGCATCTTATAAGGGTACAGGTGAAACTTACTAAATGCAGAATACATATGTTTTCATATAATAACCAAGAAAATCTCATGAGGGATGTTTAACTGTTTGTTATGTCAAACAGTTGGATGGAAATATATCAGATTGTATATGAAGCCAGCACATTGTACCCCATGATTGCACTAATGTACACAGCTATGATTTAATCAATCAATAAATAAATAAATAAATTCAATACCAAAGAAGCAATCTCTAAAAATTAAAAGAGAAAGTATTCAACCCTAGAATAAGCAATATCTGAAATCTCTTGTCCATTGTATGGAGCAACAAGTTCCCTTTTTTCTTAAACAAGTTGGGTTTTTTTTTTTAGACTTGGGTTTTCTATCACTCACAATAGATAGCAAGAGTGTACCTGCACTATTGCCACCTTAATGGCAATGGAAGACACAGCTGCGTACTTTCTGATATAAAAACTTTATTTATTTCCAATTTTATTTCACATGTGGCTCATGAGATCCTAAAGAAATCTTACCTATTCTTAATTTCCTAGTTTTCTTGCCACAACCTCTGATTCTGAGTAGTTTATTTTCCCTCATTTGCATTTTCCTTTTTAAGAGAAAGAAATCATGTTTATTATTACTAAATAAACATTGAAACAGAAGATGATGCACATTAAAGTATACTAATAACTTCCAATGACAGAAACAGACAACCAGAGGCAACCCATTACAGTCATGTTCTGATAATAAACAAGAAGTCCTCAAGTAAAAGAACCAGGGTGAAATGGCTTTAGGTTTGTCACAGATGGCTTTTATAATTTTGTGATATGTTCCTTCCATGCCTAATTTGTAGAGGGTTTTTATTATAAAAGGTTGCTGGATTTTATTGAATGATTTTTTTTGCATTTATTGTGATGATAATATAGTTTTTATTTTTTGCCTTTGTTCCATATAATACTGAATGGGAAAAAGTTGAAAGCATTCCTTCCAAGACCTGGAACAAGACAAAAGTGTCCACTGTTACCAATGCTATTCAACATAGTACTGGATATCCTAGTCATGGCAATCAGGCAAAAGGAAGAAATAAAGGGATACCAGTTGGGAAAAGGAGGGTCAAAATAATTGCTTTTTACTACTGATAAGAGCTTATATCTAGAAAAGACACCACTAAGTGACTCCTGGAATTGATACATAAATTCAGCAAAGACATAGGTTACAAAATCAATGCATGAAAATCAGTAGCACTTCTATACAACAGTTAATAGTCAAGCTGAGAATCAAATAAAAAAAGTTACCGTTCTCAATAGCTACAAAGAAAATAAAATACCTAGGAATATACTTAACCAAGGAGGTGGAAGATCTCTACATAACTATGAAACACTGAAGAAAAGAAATTATAGGGGAGACAAACAAATAGACAAACATATCTTGCTCATGGATCTCTAGAATTAACATTGTTAAAATGTCCATACTACCCAGAGTAATTTACAAATTCAATTCAATCTTTATCAAATACCAATGTCATATTTCACATATCTAGGAAAATTAATTTTACATGTCATTTAGAACCATAAAGAAGCCTGATAGCCAAAGCAATCTTTTTATTTTATCTTAAATTAATATGAGGGTAAAAATTTTTGGTTGTACTCTTCTCACTTCTGAGGTAAAGTTCAAGTTGTAGTGGAGCCCTTCACCCAGGGGACATGTTGAACATCCTCACATTGTGCACATTAGGTGAGATCCCACCAATTGTCCTTTCTCCTCCCTCCAATTGCTCCTCACCATCCCCCCTTCCTCACGCTCGCTAGACTATATTTATGTTTCATCATTCCTGTGAACATGTAAATGTTTATATATTAGTTTCAAATTAGTATTCAGTATATTGGATTTCTTTTTTTCATTCTTGAGATACTTTACTAAGAAGAATATGTTTTAACTCCATTCAGGTAAACATAAAAGATGTATAGTCTTCAACCTTTTTATGGCTGTATAGTACTCCATGGTATCCATATGCCACAGATTGTTGGTCCATTCAAGGGTTGATGAATATTTAGGTTGCATTTGTGACTTGGCAATTATGAATTGAGCTTCCATAAACATTCTGGTGTAAATGTCTTTGGGGCAAAGTGAATTCAGTTCTTCTGGATAGATATCTAGTAATGGAATTGTGTGACCAAATGGAAGATTGATTTTTGTTTCTTTAAGAATTCTCCATACTTATTTCCAAAAACGTTGTATTAATTTGCAATCCCACCAACAGTGCAAAAGTGTTCCCTTCTCTCCACACCCACACCAGCATCTGCTGTTTTGGGACTTCGAGATGTGGGCTAATCTTACTGGAGTTATGTGATATCTCAGAATGGTTTTGATTTGCATTTCTCTGATGATTAATGACGATGAACACTTTTTTATTTGTTTGTTGGCCATTCGTCTGTCATCTTCAGATGAATTTGTGTTCACATCTCTTGCCCACTTATAAATAGGATTATTTGCTTTTTTCTTGTTAATTAATTTGAATTCTCTGTAGATTCTAGTTATCAAGACTTTGTCAGATTTATAACAAGCAAAAATCTTTTCTCATTCCAAAGGCTGTCTGTTTGCATGAGCTATAGTGCTTTTAGCTGTGCAGAAGCATTTTAGCTTGATCACATCCCACTTTACTTATTTTTGGTGTTGTTGCAATTGTCAGGGGTGTCTTCCTCATAAACTTTTTTCCCAGGCCAATATCTTCAACTATTTTCCCCACACTCTCTTCTAGGGTTTTTATTGTTTCATATCTTAAATTTAAATCTTTTATCCATCAAGAGTCAATTTTTGTCAGTGGTGAGAGGTGTGGGTCCAGTTTCAGTCTTTCACATATGGCTAACCAGTATTCCCAGCACCATTTATTAAATAGGAATTCTTTTCCCCAGTGCATGCTTTTGTTTGGTTTATCAAAGATCAAACAGCAGTATGTGGCTGGGTTCAAATCTAGGTTCTCTATTCTGTTCAACAGGTCTATATCTCAATTTTTGTGCCAGTACCATGCTGTTTTGATCACTATAGACTTGTAGTATTACCTGAAATCTGGTAATGTAATGCCTCCAGATTTGTTTTTATTTCTAAGAATTATATTTTCAAATACATGTATTTTATTATTCTTCATTACATTATTCCCCCCACCCCACCCCTCAGTAGTAAGACAGAATTGATTTACCGAAAAGAATACAGAAAACACTAAAGCTCCTGGTAGAGGGAGAGAATTCAAGTGGGGAGAGAGAAGCTCTCTCCATTCCTCTCCCGGTCTTTCCCTGTCTCCTCCTTTAGGCCTTTAGCCTCAGGGTATATATAGGTTTATGGGTTCCTTGGCCAGGAAATGAATGAATACAGTTCCTTCCGCCGGGGGCAAGGTGAACAAGTGTATCAATGAATGGATACAGTCCATTCATGGAATTGAGGCCTAGGAAATTCACAAGAAATTGACCTAGGCATAGGAAATGGGGGTTCCACATTTAGTCCCAAGTGTAAAGTGAAGGAGACACCAAGGCACAGGTGTCTC
>CAUYRH010050977.1:0-13001 GCA_963574655.1 Perodicticus potto | reverse complement strand
ATGGGTGCCACCTAGTTTATCTACTTTTATTAGAAATGGGGGTCTCGCTCTTGTTCAGGCTGGTCTCTAACTCCTGAGCTCAGTCAATCCACCCACTTGGGCCTCCTAGAGTGCCAGGATTATGTGATCCACCATGCATGGGCTATTGGCCATTTTTCACTCGTCTTTGAAAAATGTCTATTCAGGTGCTTTGCCCATCTTAAACTGGCCATTTGTTTTTTGATTATTGAGTTCTGTGAGTTCCTTATATACATATTATGGATGTTAACTCTGTCAGATATACAGTTTGGAAGTATTTTCTCTCTTTTTGTAGGTTGTTTTCCATTTTGTTGATTGTATCTTGTACTGCAGCACAGATTTTTAGTTTGATATAGTCCCACTTGTTTATTTAGTCATTGTTACCTGTGTTTTTAGGGTCATAACAAAAAGTAGTAGCCAACATCAATGCTGCAGAGCTTTTTCCCTACTTTCAGTTGTTTGGTTTCATGTCTTTCATTTAAATATTTCATTCATTTCAAGTTTATTTTAATGCATGGTGTAAGATAAGGGCTTAATTAAAATTAATAGTAAATTCTCATACTTTATGAAATTCCAGGTATCCCAACCCCATTGGCCAATGACAACAGGACCATATATGTATGGTGTATTTCTGGGCTAATTGGTACATTTGTCTGTTTTTATATCAGTTCTATACTGTTTTGACTACTATTGATGTTTAGTATACAGTTAAACTCAAGTTGACCACCCATGGGACTGTAGCAAACTGGTCAACATACCAAGGTGGTTAACATGAGGAACTAGGCCTACTGTACTAACACATCTATGTGGTGAATGTCTGGTCCATGAAAATTAGGCCAACTTAAGGAGGTGGTCAACTATGGACAATCTACTCTATTTTGAAGTTAGGAAGTAGAACATCTCCAGCTGTATTCTTCTTTCTTAAGATTGTTGTGACTATTTGGGGCAGGTGTCCTCAAACTTTTTAAACAGGGGTCCAATTCACTGTCCCTCAGACTGTTGGAGGGCCGGACTACAGTTAAAAAAAAAAAAAAACTATGAACAAATTCCTATGCATGCTGCATATATCTTATTTTGAAGTAAAAAACAAAACAGGAACAAATACAATACAAACTGCCTCATGTGGCCCGCGGGCCGTAGTTTGAGGACCCCTGATTTGGGGTATTTTGTGCTTATATGATTTTGGGAATGCTTGTTTCTGTTTCTGTGAAAAATTTGCTATTGGAATTTTGCTAGAGACTCAATTGAGTCTGTAATTACTTAAGATGGTATGGATATTTTGACAATATTTGGTCTTCTAAACCATGGGTATAGAATATATTTTCATTTATTTGTATCTTCTTCAATTTCTTTCATTAATGTCTTATAGTTTTAGTATACTGGGTTTTGTTTTTTTTTAACCTTTACCTCCTTAGTTAAATGTATTTCTAAGTGTTTTGTTGTTTTTAATGATATTGTAAATAGGACTGATTTCTTAATTTATCAGTTTTTTCCAGTTGTTAGTGTAATGAATCACAAGTGATTTTTGCATGTTGGATTTTGTATTCTGTAATTTCACTAAATTTATTTACTTGTTCTAACATTTTTTACTAGAATCTTTGGGATTTTTTGATAAATAAAATCAAGTAATCTACAAACAGAGACAATTTTACTTCTTCCTTTCTGATTTGGATTTGACTTTCTTTCTTCTTTTTTCTCTTTCTTTTGCCACAATAGAGCTTTCAGTTGAATAGAAGTGGTAAGAATAGGTACTCTTGCCTTGCAAATAGTTCCCTGTTCTTAAGATACAGTTGAATGTTTTTATTTGTGGACCATTCTTCACTCTCTTTTATCTTTTAATTAACATCTAATTTTAAATGTCATTATTTATTTTTAATAAACTAATAAACTTATTTTGAATTAGAAATTAACTAATAAACTTATTTTGAATTAGAAATCTTCTTTATATTCTACCTAAATATTTTTGTAAATATGTATTTTTCAGAACATATAATATTTAACTAAAATTTTGTTACCTTCATCCATTTCATTTGATTTGGATAATATATTTAAGTATAACAATAATCAACAGTAGACCTTAGTGTGATCCTTCCCTCAAAGTCTTGGGCTCAAGTGATGAAACTTTCTATAATTGTTTTTTCATAAAAGACCTATCTATGCCATATTTTCTGATACTTTGAAGCCTCATAATTGCTCTTCTATAGAAACTATTATACATAAAAGTAGCTTGTCTGAATTTAGAATCCTTGTATCAAATTTTTTTCTTTGAAAACCTTTAATATATGGTTCAATTATGTTTTGTTAAGAAATGCTTTTGAGAACTATGGTATGAATATGATTTTTAAATTTTAGTTGGGACAATTTTTGTACAAAGGCCAACATTTTAAAAAATTTCCTTTGTATATGAAATGTAGTCATTTTCCCTAGAAGATATCTTATTTGTTTTGCTTTTGACAGTTCTAAAAAATTTGCTTTTTTCAGTTACACAATGCTCACATTCTAAACATATATTCAACTCCTTCTTATATGGAAAACATTTTCTTGAACTATTCGTTCACGTTTTACTTTTTGTTCAGCAATTATATCTGTTGCATTATCTTTGCCTTCTAAATTGACCATCTCTCGATCCTTTATAAAATTTTACTACCTCTTTTTAAGTTCATGTTTCTCTGTTTCCTTTTATTGATGTAACTTAAAATATGTCTGTGATAACCTATGTTGCTTCTTGTCTACCCTTCATTTGTAATATATACATATATATGTAGTATCTGTGTGTGTGTATATATATATATATTTTTTTTTATTTTTATTTTTTAGACAGTCTCACTCTGTCATGCTGGGTAGAGTTCTGTAACTACACAGCTCACAGCAATCTCAAAGTCTTGGCTCAAGCTTTCCTCTTGCCTCAGCCTCCTAAGTAGCTGAGACTATAGGTGCTTACAACAATGTCCGGCTAGATTTTCTATTTTTGGAAGAGATGGGGTCTCACTCTTGCTCATGCTGGTCTAGAACTCTGGCACTCAGGCCATCTATCTGCATCTACCTCCCAGAGTGGTAGGATTTACAGGCATGAGCCACCACACCCAGACTGTAGAATATATTTTTTTACATTTTCTATTTCTTTCCTGAGTTCTTCCAGTTCCCTGGCTATTTTGCAATATTATTATTATTTCTTTTTTTGAGTCAGAGTCTCACTATGTTGCCCTCGGTAGAGTGCTGTGACATCACAGCTCTCAGCAACCTCAAGCTCTTGGGCTTAAGCTATTCTCCTGCCTCAGCCTCCCAAGTAGCTGAGACCACAGGAACCCGCCACAACATCCAGCTGTTTTCTTGTTGTTGTTGCAGTTGTGTAGCTGTTGTTTAGCTGGCCTAGGCTGGGTTCAAACCCACCACCCTGAGTGTACATGGCTGACATCAAAACCACTGTGCTACGAGCCTGCAATATTATTTCAACATTTCCTATTTCTGATCTATGCTTTTTTCATTTTTCTATAGTATGTTAAAACTTGTTTAGCTAATTCTGTAATATTAAATTATTGACTCCATGTACTTAATGGCCCTATTTTTTATACTGCTTTAATTACGTCTTAGTGCTTTTCAAATTATTTTTGCTTTACAGTATATTTATACATTATCCAATTACAATCTTTTAATTCCTTCATGTTTAAATCAAATGTAATTTTTCTGTACTGTAAAAGGTTTATTCGCATGAAAGCAATAGTAGAATTATCTGTAGGGCTTTATCTTTTCTTGCTGCCATGAGAAAAATATGCCATGGCCATATGCTGATATTCACATCTAATGAATCTTTCTCTACTTTTATTTATTGGAATACATAAGGTTTTTTTTCTCAACACATACCTGTTATGATCTTGTTCAATTTGTTTATATTCCTAAATATTGCCCTGCAGATAGTAAAAGAATAATGGTGCATTTCAATTTTTCTAAAAGTAATTTATCTTTACTTGAATATTTTTTGTCATGAATGATATTTTCTTCTCTAATATGTTCTCTTTCCTGTGCCCATTGGCATGCCATCTTTTGCATATAAATTCCACTAGATCAAATATGTGAAAAGCCAAGTCTACTTAGATCTTCTTGCCCAGAATTTTGCTCTGACAGTTGATATCAGCTTTTGACAATTAGTATGTGATAGTAATTTTGTGTTATATACCATTTAGGATCACCATAGCTTCTTTTCTCTGCCAGCTATTAGCTCTCTAAATTCAATAACACTGCATGCATTTATTTTCTTACATTCATTTAGTCTAAATTTTCTTTCTTCTAAGGCCTTTGTCAAATATCAGTATCAAGATGGGTCCACCTCATAAATTCAAAAAATGTTCCCTCACTTTATTTTTTCTTAAAAAATGTACGTAAGGGGCATAATATTTTAGAGTTTTTTTTTTAAAAAACTACCTTTTTAAGGTAGGTATTTGTTTATTTAATAATTGAGTCGATTGATTAAATATTTATAATATGTTTTAGGTTATCTCTTCACTAGACAGGTTTTATACTTCATTTCTTTCCAGAAATTTTTTTACTTGCATATTTTTTCCAAAGTTTTAAAATTTATGGCAGAAAAGTTATTCAAGGTGAATTATTGTAATAAATGTATTTTCTGCACTCTCTGGAGATATATTCCTAATATTATTAAAGCCCTTTTTTTTTTTTTGTTCTCCTTTCTTTCTTTTTTTTTTGCAGTTTTTGGCTGGGGCTGGGTTTGAATCCACCACCTCCAGCATATGGGGCCGGTGCCACACTCCTTTGATCCAGAGGCACCGCCCTCTTACTTTCTTTTAAAAAGGGAAAGGGTCTTGCAAATACGTTGGAGTTCTCTGTGTATTCTGGTTACTAAGCCCTTGTCAGAGGTATAACTTGCAAATATTCTTTCCCATTCTGAGGGCTGTCTGCTAGCAATTCTTACTGTGTTCTAGGTGGTGCAGAAGCTTTTTAGCTTCATCAGATCCCAGTAGTGCAATTTTGATACTGCTTCCATTGCTTTGGGGGTCCTACTCATGAAGTATTCACCCAGTTAAATACATTTATTTACACACACACAATAAGAAAATTTAAGTAGAAAAATGTCCTGGATTTGCACACTTTTTACATATTAATTCTGAGAAGAATTTTGTAAATTAATTATTTTATTTTTAAGAGACAGAGTCTCACTTTGTCGCCTTGGGTAGAGTGCCATGGTGTCACAGCTCACAGCGATCTACAGCTCTTGGGCCTAGCTCTTGGGACTACAGGCACCCACCAGAATGCCTGGCTATTCTTTTGTTGCAGTTTGTCCGGGGCCAGGTTTGACCCCGGCACCATACTCACTAAGCCACAAGTGCCACCCAATTTATTACTATTCTTTATTGAGCACATAGCTTATAGTATCACCACTAATTCAATAAGCAATCACTTTTGGTCATCAGGGCCCAGGGCCCCTGGGTTCTCTGTACATAAGAAAAATCCAAGCTCTGTCCAAGTCATCAAAAATTCTCATAGTTTAGTGGGGAAATGGTTATATATAAATATAATTTCCAAAAATGTGTAATAAGGACTCTGACAATTTTAAGAACAAGAGGCTCTAGGAAAAAAGGATGCTAAACCTCAGCCAGAGGGAAGAGTGGGCAGGATCAGCATAGACTCTGCTCAGAGGACCTTAGTATGAAATAGATACTATTATCATCTCCAGTATACATAAGAGGAGGCTGATGATCAGAGAGGTTATGTAACTTGCTCAAGGTCACACAGCAAGGCAGAAGTGGGGCCAGTTTTCAACCACAGGCCTGTCCAAACCCAGTGCCCCATGAAGGTTGTATTACCCTGGGCTCACTCTTATGACAATAGCATCTTTTTTTATCATCAGCCATCAATTATACTCCTTCAGTCTCTGCTTGCTGGAAATTTAAAAAAATATACTAAATCCAGTATTAAGATCCGCCATATAATTCGGGAAGTCCAGGGAAAACAAAAATGGGGGTCCCCTCTTTCAAAAATCATTAAGAATTCCAAAATGGCAACAATACATCATTAAAGCATACAGAGGCCTATGTACCTGAACAGGTAGTATGCACATGAAACCATTCCTGTACAGTATAGCAGCCGATTGGGCAACTTCAATGAAAAGACAGCTGAAGGTCTTGTGGGTATTTTTCACCCCAGGGTTCCTGCCCACAGAGGAACCCTGGGGTGAAAGCTGTGACCAGCTATGAGTGGTACAGTTCACAGCTATTTCTGGAGATTGGGCCCACTTAGACACAGGGACACAAAGGAAAACTATAGATAGGGCATACAAATTTCCAAGAAGCCTGCAATGTTTCTAGACCTACTGGTTTCAGGTAGATCAGTCATCCCAGCACAATAAGTTATAACCTTCTGCTATAATCATTTTCACATGTAATGTTGTATTAATGTGGTCTCACTGGAATTTTTCACCCTTCTGTATGAAGTCTGAGTGCATGAGTAATTTTACACAATTCAAAAACAACATCGTTCCTTATAAAAAAAATGGCAGAAGATAAACGTGTCTAAACCATCGCCTTCACACTTAGCAAAACAGTAGTACTCTGTGCAGAGGCATATCATGCAGTTTACTTCACAAAGGAAGTTTATAATCTTACAAAAGATCATGACATAATCTACAGCTCAATGTTTCTTTCCTTCCTATTATATCTTATTTAATCTCTGTTCCTCAATGTCCTTATTTATAAAACGGGCTCAGTATGAATATCTACTTCCTAAGGTTGTGTTGCAAATTAAATAAGTTAGTGTACGTACGACATTAAAACAGTACTTAACACAATAAGCACACTGTGATTTTTACTTGTCATATGTACATACCAGGTAATGAATAAAGGCAATTTCCAGTCAATGATATTAATTCCAGTTGTGTTCCATTCATCCATTAAAACGAATATTTTAAATGAGTTAAAATGCAAATAATGCCTGCAGGAAAGCTAATGTTCTCAGAAGCATTCACATAACTATCTTAAATATTAATTTGCTAAATTCCTAAGGTTTGTACCTTCGAGGCTCTTACCTGTCTTTTACATTTTTGTGCAGTGGCCTCTGGTATTAGTAAAAGTGTTGCTTGATGGTTTGTGAAAATGCCTTCATACTTTAAAGTACAATAAAGAACTTCCCTTCCCATTTTTGAAACTGCTGATTTGGTTTTAAAATTTTGTTACTTTGGAAAGATCAATAAAATGTTGAGGGTCCAGTTATTGTAGTCAGAAATATCTGGATACGTGATCATAATCCCAATCACAGTAAGAACCACCTTTACCAGGCATTCACTATGTGTTAGACATGGTTGAAAGCACTTAACGTGTACCATCCATTTTAACCCTTACAACAATCTAGGAGGCATGCATTCTTAGTGTTTGAAACTGACAAATGAGGAAACTTAGGATCCTAGGTTAACTAACTTGTCCAGGATCACACAGTGAGTCAATTGAAAAATCAGAATTCAAACCCAGAAATTCTTATTCTGAAGCTAATTTAAGCTTTACTAGGTGTGAGACTGAAAATCACAAAATTTCTCTGAGCTTCAATTTTCTCATCTGTGAAATGGGAATAAATGTAGACAGTCCAACGCTGGGAGGTTGTGAGACTGCATTAAAATTGTCTACTTCTTGTCTTAGTTTCTGCATATCTATAGATTTATTTTTTTAAAAAAAGACAGATATAACAAAGTGAGAGGTTTTAAAATATGTGTTCTCAAAAATATTTTCTTTAGTTCCAAAGATTTTCAGTGGCACACTCAATAGGTTTTTGTTCTCATTTCCTATTTTAAGTCCCTTTTTTCCATTTTACTGCATTAGTGCAAATGATGAATCCCATTGTGTTCTTTATAGAACTACCAAAGGATACACTTTGTCATCACCAGGCACTACAGAAACATCTAAGAAGGAGGTTACACATTTTTCAAAAAGTAAGGACACTTGGTGGTAGAGGTTCTGGGAAGATGGTGACAGCAGTGATTATACAGTTCTTCAATCCCTTAAAACATGTAAAAACAGAGCAACTGGAGAGCAAAAACAAATGTATAATATTTTCAACAAATCTGGATTACAAACCCCAACCTCCTAATTCAAGAAGATAAGGGCAAACCACCAAGAGTCACATTACCTACTCGTTATCAAGTGTGTGCAGGAGGAAAAAGAATAGCACGGCATGTAGCCAGATGCAGTGGCTCATGCCTATAATCCTAGCACTCTGGAAGGCCGAGGTGGGTGGATTGTTTGCGCTCACGAGTTCAAGACCAGCCTGAGCAAAGCAAGACCCCCCTCTCTACTAAAATTAGAAAAACTGAGGCAAGAGGATCACTTGAGCCCAAGAGTTGGAGGTTGCTGTGAGCTATGACTCCATGGCACTCTACCCAGGGCAACAGCTTGAGACTCTGTCTCAAAGAAAAAAAAAATAGAATAGCACAGCATCTGACTAACTTGATAATAGAGGAACCGCAAACAAGCCAATTCACTGGATAAAACACCATAAACTTGGAGGGTTTTGTCCTTTTCCAATACTGGGCAAGTGTATGGGTTACAGTTTAAAGGCACTAAAGGTGAATTATATGTATAACTAGCATTAAATTTCTACGAGACAGCACTCTACTGAAGTTTGAGGTGCACATTAGACTTCTCAAGTAGAGAAGTCAACTAGACACGTAGATACATAGCACTGAAGTACCCTGTAATAGGTAGGAGTGGATACACAATATTTTGATTCAACAGCTTAAAAAAGTATTTAAAGACATGAGCCCAGGTGGGATTTCCTAGGAAGTAAGTGTGTGTAGGGAAAAAAAGACCAAAAACTGAGGCCTGGGCACTCTAATCCTCAGAGGTTTGGAAAGTGAAAAAGGTCCAGGACGGGCAACGCCTGTTGCTCAGTGGGTAGGGCTCCATACACCAAGGCTGGCAGGTTTGAACCTGGCCCAGGCCAGCTGAAACAACAATGACAACTGCAACAACAAAAAATAGCAGGGTGTTGTGGTGGGCACCTGTGGTCCCAGCTACTTGGGAGGATGAGGCAAGAGAATAACTTGAGTCCAAGAGTTTGCGGTTGCTGTGAGCTGTGATGCCATGGCACTCTACCCAGGGTGACAGCTTGAGACTCTTGTCTCAAAAAAAAAAAAAAAAAAAAAGAAAGAAAGAAGGAAAGAAAAAGGTCTAGGAGAATGTGGAGTGAACAAAAAGAGAGCAGTCTCTAAAGACTAAGTAATAACATTCATCAAAGAAGGGCGAGGATCAATTGTGTCAAATGCTGCCCAAAGGCCAAGTAAGATGAAGTCTAAGAAGTGTCCACTTCATTCCTCAATGTGGAGGTCTGCTGTGTGATGGTATTTGGTACTTACATTAAGGGACTATGGGGAGGACCAAAGGTCAAGAGAAAGAAAAAGAGCTTGTGGTCAATAGGGGCCACATACATTTTGGTATGGCATGCTTACATCAAAGACATTGGTCTATCTCCAAATTTATCAAAAACCCAGAAGACCCACTAGCATGCAGTAGGGTAGATGGCATCTCTGGTTCAGCTCACAATGCTGTCTCACTTCAAGAAGGAACTTGACCTAAGACCTGAAATACTGTGTCCCTTAACATCTGGGACAGGAAGCAATGCTGTGTGGTCAGGGCTTCTCTTGTTATAAGTTGTGACATCCCTGGATGTCTCTAAATCTACAAATCATATAAGACTAATCTTTGTAGGGTTTGGGGCAAAAGTACACATGAAATTCCCTACCCCATGTCCTTTACCTCTTCTTCCTATTGCCAGCTATGTCCTACACCATGAAGTGTCTCATGTTTCAGTCTGAAACACCTTAACCCAGCGGTTCTCAAGCTGTGGGTCACGACCCCTTTGTAACAATGAAAATACATAGCAACATTAGAAAGGTTGAGAAACACTGCCCTAAACTGTACTTCCAAGCTTTGTCTAGTCTTTGCTACTGCTAACAGCGGCTGCTTGCCCACCTTTTGGGCCTAAAAGTGTGTGTACCATAGGCCCAGGCCTCACCTCCTTAGAAATGATCCTGAGAGTAGAACCTTGCAGGCCCTGGAAACTGCTTTGGGGAATGAGGATACCTGAAACATTTGCTGCAGAAGTGGCAGAGTTTTGGGACTTGGAGTGGGCACATCTCTTTGTCTTTGTGAACTTTTAGTTCTGTAGTAGGAATACATCATGAGCAGAAGCTAGAGGACCCTCTAAAGTGCAGTGTTCAGGAGTAGGTCCCTTTTTTGGTCAGGTCTATTCCTGTACTGGCCATATATTAAAAATCTAGAGAAGAAGAGAAGAGAATTATGGGAAAAGGAGAGGGAATTACTTTTCCTTGTTTGGTTGATTTGTTTTCATAATTATTCTTTTAATGTGGTCTCCTACAATATTTCCACAGCTTAACTTTTTAAAAAGCAGCTGAGTCCAGTTTTAATTACAGAAGTAGTTATATGATTAAAGCAGAAACTGTAGAATTTGAAAGTTAAGACCCTATCACCCGTTATTCCAAAAACCAGATATATAACCTCGGTTCCTCACTTGGTGCATGCCAATGCTTTTCTCTTCAAATATGCCTACACACACACACACACTCACTCACCTTCACACATACCTGCTCAGTTACAATTATTCTTTTACAATGAGATTAATTAACACATATTTTCACTAAATGTATAACAATTTTCCCATCCTCCTAAGGCCTCCCCACCCCCAAAGACCTCAGGAGCCCTCTTCCCAACATGGAAACATTTTTTTCTCCTCTAGAAATTTAGACCTCCCCTCTGAGATTCCTGACCCCTGCTGTTTCTCACCTGGTGATCTTCCTTCCAGCTTCCTTACTCCCTCCCCTTGCCTCACAACTCACTTGCTCATGCTCTTCTGCTTCATTCCTGACCCTGGGTATCTCCATCACCTTCCTTTTCTCTAGACACCATGTGTTAGTTAAACTCTGCTCCCTTTTCTTGTCCAAGTTGCAAATCCCCTATACTAGTGGTTCTCAACCTTCCTAATGCCCCAACCCTTTAATACAGTTCCTTATGTTGTGGTGACCCCCAACTATAAAATTATTTTTGTTGCTGCAGCACCACAACATGAGGAATTGTATTAAAGAGTTGCAGAATTATGAAGGTTGAGAACTACTGCCCTATATTAAGAGGGCATATAGTTCCTAAGATGGAACTTCCTGGACATAACTCAATTTTAGACAGTGGGAATAAATAATTGCTAGGACAGGATTTTATTCCTTCTCTTTTCCAAAGAGTCATCTAACATGCTAACAACTTGCTTTAATCCTCCAAATATGACACAGGGTTAAATTTTTTGGACCATAATTAAAAAACTACACATTTTAAATGAAATCAACATTTTTATTTTATCCATTAAAATATTTCATTATACAGGCAACTTGGAAAATGGAAATTTCAACTCAGCAACAAAGGCTGGACCTTTGGCCTGGTATCCAGGGCCAAAAGCAGGTAAGTGGTGGGTGGCAGAGTCAGGGGGAGGGGAGTCTTCAAAAATGACAAGAATGCTTGTTAATAACTAGAACTTTGGGAAAACAAAGGAACAGGCAGCCCGTTAACACAGGGGGTGGATGTTAATTCTTTTTGCGGGCCTTGGAGGATACTCATGGGGGTCACAGCACAGGTGGGGTAAGGGGGTGAGGGGTGCTCTCTATTTCGACCTGCTCTCCTGGAGGAGGGTTCAGGGCCGCAAGCTCCGGCATCAAGGCACGCCTAAGGCTTTCAGGGCTGGGAGTGGAGATAGAGCTCAGGCCAAAAAACTTAGGGGAAGAGGAAGAGGAACTCTGATCAGAAAACTTAGTGGGGGAAGAAGGGCTTAGGCCAGGAGACCTAGAGTGGGACGAGGGGGAGGAGGAGGAGGAGGAGGAGGAGAAGCAGCTTTCGTCACACTGCTTAGGTAAAGGAAAGAAGAACCTACCAGGAGGTGAGGGAGAGGAAGCACGCATACGGACTGCATGCCAACTATGCTGGGAAGAAACGCTTTCAACCTCGGAATCAGAAGAGCCTCTGTTGCTCTCAAAGACAAGGCTCTGTAAGGCAAACCCAGAGGGAGAAGGATTCCCGTCAGCTGGCCCAGGTAGACTGTGGCGGCTGAAACGTGTTGGACTTCGCTTAGTAGAGCCCCTATGGCCTGGCATCGCTTTCCTGCTGGGTCTACTAGGGCCTGACCTTGCTGTGCCTCTGCGAGAGGAAGGGCCAGTTGGGGTGCCTCGGCTTTGGCGGGCCAAGCTGGGCCTGGATGCACGGCTGCGGTGAGCAGGGCCTGATGAGGTGATACGGCTGCGAAGAGCTTGGCCTGGTGCAGATGCACGGCGTTGTTCAGCGGGGCCTGGCGCAGGTGCACGGCGTCTTTCAGTCGGGCCTGGCGCAGGTGCACGGCGTCTTTCAGTCGGGCCTGGCGCAGGTGCACGGCGTCTTTCAGTCGGGCCTGGAGCAGGTGCACGGCGTCGTTCAGCGGGGCCTGGCGCAGGTGCACGGCGTCGTTCAGCGGGACCTGGCACAGGTGCACGGCTGGGGCGGCGGGGAACAGGACCTGTCGGGGTGACCTGGCTGTGCAGGGCAGGAGCTTGCGCAGATGCACGGTGTCGAACAGCATTGCCTGGTGGTGTGGCGCGGCGGCGGTAGATGGCAGGGCCTGGGCCACACACACGTCTGCGGAGAGCAGGACCTGGCAGGGCAGTGCAGCTTCGGCGTCGGCGAGCAGGGCCTGGCTCAGACGCATGACTGTGGAGGTCGGGGCCTGCCCTGGCCACGTGACTACGGAGGGCAGGCCCTGACCGCGAAGCCAGACTCCACGTAGAAGCTTGGGATTGGCGGTTGCCGCTGGGCTGGGAGCTTGAAGAAGTTGAAGGCGAAACCTCAGAACGCTGAGGCCTGAGAGCTTCAGGAAGTAGATAGCGGCGACCTGGAACCTTCCGAACCCAGATATCCTGCTCAGGGGAGGACTGCTTCCTACAACGGTTGTTCCTCTGG
>CAUYRH010050972.1:0-37733 GCA_963574655.1 Perodicticus potto | reverse complement strand
AGCTGGGACTACAGGTGCCCACCACAATGCCCGGCTATTTTTTGGTTGTAGTTGTCATTGTTTGGCAGGCCCTGGCTGGATTTGAACCTACCAGCTCTGGTGTATGTGGCTGGTGCCTTAGCTGCTTGAGCTACAGGCACCACCTGTTGGGAGAGTTTTTTTTTTTTTTGGTTTTTTTTTGAGACAGAGTCTCAAGCTGTCGCCCCGGGTAGAGTGCTGTGGCATCATACCTCATAGCAACCTCCAACTCTTGGGCTCAAGCGATTCTCCTGCCTCTGCCTCCCAAGTAGCTGAGACCACAAGCGCCCGCCACAATGCCCAGCTATTTTTTGGTTGCAGCCGTCATTGTTGTTTGGCGGGCCTGGGCTGGATTCAAACCCACCAGCTCAGGTGTATGTGGCTGGTGCCTTAGCCACTTGAGCCACAGGCGCCAAGCCAGGATTTTTTTTATTGTTTCTTTGGTCTTAGTGCTTGAAATTGGTCTGTTCAGGAGATCTATTTCTTCCTGGCTAAGTCTAGGGAGATGGTGTGATTCCAAGTATTTATCCATTTCCTTCACGTTGTCAAATTTCTGGTTATTGAGTTTCTGGTAGTATTCAGATATAATCTCTTATATCTTGTGGCATCTGTTGTTATTTCCCCTTTATTATTTCTGATTGAGGATACTAAAGATTTTACTTTTCTATTTCTGGTTAGTCTGATCAAAGGTTTATCTATTTAATTTATTTTTTCAAAAAACCAATTCCTTTTTTGTTAATTTTTTGAATAATTCTTTAGTTTTCAATTTCATTAATCTCTGATTTAATTTTGGAGGTCTTGTCTTCTGCTGGGGTTAAGTGTAGATTGTTCTTTTTTCAATTCTATAAGATGGTTTGTGAGTTTGTTGATGTGCTCTATTTCTGTTTTTTGGATTTAGGCATCTAAAGAATTAAATTTTTCTCTCAGGACTGCTTTTGCTGCATCCCACAGGTTTTGGTAGCTTGTGTCTTCATTGTTGTTATGCTCAAGGAAGTTAATGATTTTCTCTTTTATCTCTTCCTGAACCCAACTGTCATTCAGCATAAGGTTGTTTAATTTCTGGCCTTTGTATGAAGTTGAACGTTTTTGTTGTTGAGTTCCACCTGTATTGCCCTGTGGTCTGAGAAGATATAAGATAAAATTTCAATTCTTCTGATTTTGTGGAGGTTTGATTTATGTTCTAGGATATGATCTATTTTGGAAAATGTTCCATGGGCTGAGGAGAACGTATATTCTTTAGCGTTGGAATGTAGTGTTCTGTATATGTCTATCAATCACAGTTGTTCTAGGGTAACATTTAAGTCCCTTGTATCTTTGTTTCATTTCTGTTTAGAGGATTTGTCAGGCTCTGTCAGAGGAGTGTTAAAGTCTCCTATTATTATGGTGTTATAGGATACCATATTGCTCAGACTAATTAAGGTCTGTTTTAGGAATCTGGGAGCATTTAAGTTGTGTGCATAAATAGTTAGATGTGAAATGTAGAATAGGTCTAAGTATTTCCTGTAGAGCTGGTCTAGTTGTGGCAAACTTCTTCAATGTTTGCATATCTGTAAAAGATTTGATTTCGGGTGGCTCCTGTCGCTCAAAGGAGTAGGGTGCTGGCCCCACATGCTGGAGGTGGTGGGTTCAAACCCAGCCCTGGCCAAAAACTGCAAAAAAAAAGTTTTGATTTCTCTGTCAATTTTAAAGTTTAGCTTAGCAAGATATAGAATTCTGGGCTGAAAATTGTTTTGTTTAAGTAAATTAAAGATAGATGATCATTGCCTTCTGACTTGAAAAGTTTCATTTGAGAAGTCTGCAGAAGTTTCATTGAGAAGTCTGCAGTCACCTGATGGATTTGCCCCTGTAGGTCAATTGGTGCTTATTCCTTATGGCTTGCAGAATCTTCTCATTTATCTTGACTTTGGTCAGGTTCATGACAATGTGTCTTGGAGAAGCTCCATTTGAATTGAGACGACCTGGCTCAAATATGCCTCTGAAAGGAGTGTGTCAAAATCTTTGTTGATATTTGGAAAATTTTCATTTATGATATCCTCTGGGCTTCCATTCTTCTTCCCCTTCTGGGATACCTATAACTCGTATGTTTAAATGTTTCATGAAGTCCCATAATTCTGTTAGTGAACATTCTGCTTTCTCTCTCATTTTTTTTTTTTATGTCTTTAACTGCCTGAGTTAGCTTAAGAGCTTCACCCACTACCTCTCAGATTCTTTCTTCTGCAGGGTCTAGTCTGTTATTGATACTTTCTACTGTATCTTTAAGTTCCCTGATTGATTGCTTCAATTCCTTCAGGTATGCTATATCCTTTCTGTATTCTTCATATCATTCATTTCTTATTTGATTCTGTTTTTGGACTTCCTATTGGTTATTTTCCACTTTTTCAGCAACTTCCTTCATTGTTTTTACCATCCATATTTTAAATTCCCCTTCTGTCATTTCTGACATTTCTTTATAGGTGGAGTCTTCTGCAGTAGCTACCTCATGATCCCTTGGGATCATGCTCTGGTCTGGCTTTTCATGTTGCCTGGAGTTTTCTGCTGTTTCTTCCTCATCTGTGTTTTCTTTTTGTCTATTTCCTTGCCCTACTTTTTCCTTTCACTTCCTCTTGCTCTTTAAGTTACCATGCCTCTGATCTAAGATGTTGAAGTGTCCTTTACCAAAATAGGATGAGACGAGTGAAGAGCAAGAAGGGATAAAAGATAAAAGAAAGAGAGAGAGAAAAGAGAAAAGAAGAGGGGTGAGTAGAAGAGAATATTGACCAAAAAAAGAGAGGGACAGAAAGAGAGACAGGAGTAATAATGGTGCACAGTAAGGTATGTTGACCCACACCTATGAATCCGAACCTCTGGGGAGGCTGGGTTGGGTGGATCCCTTGATGTCTGCAGCTCTTTGCCAGCCTGAGCAGAAACAGGACCCCACTTCCACCAAATAGAGAAGAAAAATAAAAATACTATAAATGGAACAAAACCAACCAGAAAACTTTAAGAGATAAAATTGGGTGAAAAAAAAAATATCAGGGGCAGGAAAACTAGCAAAAGTGAAGTTCTTATTATTAAAGAAGGAAACAATGAAAAGTATATTTCCATGAAAAGCATGAAGGAAAAAAGAAAAAGAAAAATCTGGGGGAAAAAATTTGAAAAAGAAAAAAAGAAAAAATTTCTTTGAAAAGAAAAAACAGACAAACTAACAATAACAACTTCAACAACAAAAAAAAAGAAAAGAAAAGAAAAAAGAAATGAAAAAAAACTATGTATCTCTATCTTGCTGAATATTACCTGGGCAACAGGTGATCTTCTGGGATCTGAGATGCTAATCATAATACAGTTGTACGAGATGGAGACTGGAAGCCTCTGTTGACTTCTTTCCTCTCAAACTCTGCAGGGTTAGGAGTCTGGATCTCTCCTCAACTCACTTAATAAACACGCCTCAACCTTTCCAAACCATGTCCCTTGGCTAAGCAGTGGCTATCCCAGGAAATGGTTTGTTGCTTGGGTCTCTCTGGAAGTGGCTGCCACTTGTCAGGCATGCCAGAGCAGCCTTGCTCTAGGACTCTGAGGGCTGAGCCTGCAAGACAACTTTCCTACAATGGCTGCTTGCTGCCTGCAGTGGAACATCGAAACCTCTGTTCTGCTCCAGTGGCTCAGTCCTGGCCTCTGGGTGCTGTTCAAAGTCACTTGCTCACTGGCTCAGATCTCCCAGAAACAGCATAGCTCTAGGACCCGGAGGGCCGAACCTGCAAGGCAGCTCTCCCACAATGGCTGTGCATGACCTGCAGCAGAACAGTGAAACATTCACTCTGCCCCAGCAACTCAGTGCCGATCTCTGGGCTCTGTTCAGCGTCACTTGCTCACTTGCCCAAGGTGTCCCAAAGTAACTCTACCCAGTGTCCAAGTCCAAAAAAATACCTACAGGGAAGGCCTTCCCTGTCTGCATACTCTTAATGCTGCTGTAACTGCTGCTGCTTGCAGCCACAAGGGCTGGTGGCCTCAGACCGATGGCAAACATTTGCCCCTTCTCTACTGCTTTCATCCTCCTCCTGTGGTCCCCAAGTCTCCTGCTACCTCCCTGTGTCCCTGAGGGATGATTCTGGGCAAAGCCCCCAATCCTGAAGTGCCTGGAGTCTTCTCTCCCTTTAAGGTCATTTTTTAAAATGTGTCCCCTTTACACTTTTTATAATGAGTAGTAAATTCAGTTTAGGAATCTTTGAAGTTTCCAATACTTCTCAAATTTAAAAGTCATCCAGCCAGACCATGGCTTTAACTTTTCTAGCTGTCACTAAGATGTGTTCCAAAGAATGCAAACTTGACTATCAAAGGTTTCATTACAGAATCGTCAGGAAATACATATTTAACAAAGTTAAAGAGATGTCTTTGGTATGGGCCTTCTCATAACTTTTAATGTAATATAGATTTTAAGGCACCAAGAGGAGAAAAAAATGTGCAGCCATATTTCTCACGTGTGTTTGGGAAATCCTTTTGTTCCCCAGTATACCTCTTGTAACTCCAGTTCTGGGAAGATCAGTTTGGGATGTTGCTGATTATCTTCTGGGCAACACTGAGATTTTTGGGAACAGGGTTTATACATCATATAATTGTAATGTAACATTCCACATTTTAACTTGCTGGTATTAATATTATTTTGCATATTTCTCAAGGCGAAACAATCATTTGTCACCTTGTTAATTTGCCTATTGACCTTGGTGGGAGATTGCAGATGAGGCAGGTACTTGCAAACCTCTTGACTCTAATTCTTGGTAAAAGTCTTTTCGTTAGCCCTGAAGGTAGACTTTGGAGATGCTTTCATTAGTTACTAAAGCTGTAAGTTCTGAAAAATGACATGCTTATGTATTTCTAGGCGACTGGTATCATTCAGTGAAGAGGAAGAAGAAGGTGTGAACTGTAAGACTGGTCCTAAGCCAGTCAGATTTTTGGGCCCTTCTACAAGTACCCAAATTAAAGTCAAGAACTCAGCCTCAGTCAGGGTGTCTCCACCCAGTGCGGCTCTGCCAGCGACAAATCGGTTTCAAGGTAGCAGCTGCAGAAAGGCAGCTCAGCTCTCTGCACCCCCAAACGCCACTTCTTCTATGGGGACGGGGGCACCTGGGTGTTCTCAGGCTCCCTGTGGGGCCCAGAGCACTGAGAATGGAGGTACATACCTGTCCCCAGCAAAGGTGCAGCTCTCTGACAAGAAGCTGACTCCGCATCGCGTGATAAAGTTAAAGAGGATTCCACTGTGTGCTGCTGTGGCCTCCCCGACAGCCTCCACCGCAAGCAGGCAGGCCTGTGGCCCCGAGCTGCCTACACCTGCAGCTTCCAGCGTTGGGGATGTGCGGACTGAGGATGGGAAAGAGGAGGCTGATGGATAACCTGGTGGACTTGAAACTCCTTTCCATCTTCCAGAGCTTTCAACCCGTTTGTTACCGGGTGACACTGTTTCTTGATGTAATGGAGGGGAAACCCTGTTTGTAGGGTTCTAAGTATAAACAGAAGGTGGGGAGACTTTAAGTGGTTGGGGCTCTATTTATTTCTCATTTTCCCAACTTTTAAATGATTATTTGTCCATGGAGAGTTTGAATTTCTGGTTTTTGTTTTTTTAATGGCTAATTCGTATTAAGGTGACAAAACAGTACAACAAAATAATCATTAGAGAAGTCCACTCTACTTTGTTGCTGAAATAAATGTTCCTTAGTGCGCCTGGGGATAGGCGTGAGGTTTGGGCTTAGATCTTCCTGCCTGGTGAATTGGAAAGGGCAAATTAGTGCTTTCCTCGGCTACATCACAGCCAAGAGAGAACATGTACATCTGGGCGAGCTGCCTGCAAGTTACCCTGGAAAGACAGCATGAGAAGAAATGATGGGAAGGGAGAAAAGGCATTGCGTTAAGATCACACTTGGACTCTCACTTAATAGAACTATCTTCTTTCCTAGATTGGGCTTTTCTTGCTCTTTTCTGTTAGCAGATTTATTTATGAACACCACAAGATTTCTTGGGATAAGAACAATCTAACATGCTTTTGGATTGAATTGTTAAAATATCTTATTTAATTTGAATATGATGTTTTCAAAGTACTTTGAAGAAAAGTTAAACTTTATAACTAAAGTTAGTTTTGTTTTTCAGAAATGACTATTGATGAGTCCTTCTGATTATAAAATACATATGATTTTTTATGCATAAAATTTCCATATAACTTGAATTTAGTATTTTTAAACAGAATATTTTTATTAATTCTCTATTTTTTCATGACTATTCAGTTGTGCGTGTTTATTCTCAAGTGTTATGTTTTATAATTGGATCACAAATTTCTACTTTCAGTGAGCAGGATGCCCTCCCGTTTTAAAAAATAAGTTCATATGGCAGGGTACTTTTTACTCAAATGCTTATCATTGTACTTGCATTGCTTTAAAAGAGTAAAGTAAATATACTCAAAACTTTTAACAAAATAAAGTAAAAGTTTTCCACAAAAAGTGACATTTTCTGTGGCCATACTTATTTAAGCTGTGGAGTCCTTTAGTAGTTTGAAAGCTTATTAGTTTATATGGGTTAGCTGTTGCTGCTAGTAGAATTAATTTCTTGTCCAGATAACGTATGAAATAATTAAATCAATTTGGAATACCTACCTATCTACTAGCAGCTTTTTAAATAGGTGGTTTATTTGGGTAAAAAAAAGTGATTAATTGAAGATTTGTAATGACATTCTACTGTGGAATATATAAAATATTCAGTCATCCTTGAAAAATGCTATTGTAAAGAATCCAAGCCTTTTGAAAATCAAAGACCATAGTTAGTTTTTAAATTTAGATATTATTAGTACCATTGATCTAGGGCATTGTGAGTTGCTGATTCATGTAAGAATATTAGCAATGTTAAATTGCACACGAACTTTATGGACACCTTGTATAATGTGTACTTTGTACATAAGAAACATTTAACTAGAAAGGAAACACACTGAAGATCAATCATGGGTGATTCACGCAACATCCTCTATTTCTTTGCAGCAGATAATTTAAGAGAAATCTATTTATCATAGGTAGTCTTTATAAGAGGAGAGACGCTGGGTGACCAGTGAGTGCAGCTGAGGTGGGGAGTGGCAACTGATCCCCTGTGGGTGTCACATGTCAAAGGCAAGTTCAGGATGCTCAATTAACATGAACATGATTTGGGTGTGGTTCCCTGGGGGTTAACTTAATTTTTTTTTTTTTTTTTTTTTTTGGTATTTGAACTTAATTTTTTTAAAAAAATACATGTATTTTATTATTCTTCATTACATTATCCCCCCCCCCCCAGTTGTAAGACAGAATTTATTTACAAAAAAGAATACAGAAAACACTAAAGCTCCTGGTAGAGGGAGAGAATTCAAGTGGGGGGAGAGAAGCTCTCTCCGTTTCTCTCCCGGTCTTTCCCCATCTCCTCCTCTAGGCCTTTAGTCTCAGGGTATATATAGGTATATGGGTTCCTTGGCCGGGAAACGAATGAATACAGTCTCTTCCGCCAGGGGCAAGGTGAATGAGTGTGTCAATGAATGGACACAGTCCATCCATGTGCTTTTCCATTCTTGTGATACTTTACAAAGAAGAATGTGTTTCAACTCCATTCAGGTTAATATAAAATATGTAAAGTCTCCATATTTTTATGGTGGAATAGTACTCCATGGTATACATATACTACAGTTTGTTTATCCATACCTGGGTTGGTGGGTGCTTAGGTTGTTTCCACATCTTGGTGATTGCAAATTGAGCTGTGATAAACAATCTAGCGCAAATGTCCCTATGATAAAATGATTATTTTTCTTCTAGGCAGATGCCTAGTAATGGGATTGTGGGATCAAATGAGAGGCCTATTTTGAGTTTTTTGAGGACTCTCCACACTTCTTTGCAAAGAGGCTATATTCATTTGGAATCCCACCAGCGGTATAAAAGTGTTCCCTTCTCTCCACATCTGCACCAGCATCTGTAGCTTTGGGACTTGGTGATAAAGGCCATTCTCACTGTCAGGTTAGGTGATATCTCAAGGTGGTTTTGATTTGCATTTCGCTGATGGTTAGGGGTAATGAGCATGTTTTCATGTTTGTTAGCCATTCATCTGTCATATTCAGAGAAGGTTCTGTTCATGTCTCTTTTTTTTTTTGAGACAGAGTCTCAAACTGTCACCTTGGATAGAGTGCTGTGGCTTCACAGTTCACAGCAACATCCAATTCCTGGGTTCAAGCGAGTCTCCTGCCTCTACCTCCCAAGTAGCTGGGACTACAGGCGCCCGCCATAACGCCTGGCCATTTTTTGGTTGCAGCCGACATTGTTGTTTGGCGGGCCTGGTCTGGATTCGAACCCGCCAGCTCAGGTGTATGTGGCTGGTGCCTTAGCTGCTTGAGCCACAGGCGCCGAGCCACGTTCATGTCTCTTTTTGAATATGAGTGAGGTTCTGAGCTGAGGAGGAGGCTGGGAGCTTGTCCGTCTCTCAGCCAGGAGAATAATCAACTTGTCAAGGCTCTAAAAAGTGCCTGCATGGTGCAGCTGCATCGTTGGTGTGGTGGCCGACCGGCCCTCATCTGCAGGCCTGTGCTAACAGGCTCCTGACAAGGTGGGTGTCCAGGTTGGCCTGAGGAAGTACAGGGCAGAGGCCGGGAGCCCACTGTGGCTTGCAAAGGGAATTTTTTTTCAAAACACACTGCAAGTGGCCGGGTGTGGTGGCTTATGCCTATCATCCTAGCACACAATGTGGCTGAGGCGGGTGGATTGCTTGAGGTCATGAGTTTGAGACCAGCCTGAGCAAAAGCGAGATCTTGTCTCTACTAAAACAGAAAAACTGAGGCAAGAGGATTGCTTGAACCCAAGAGTTGGAAGTTGCTGTGAGCTACGACATCACAGCACTCTACCCAGGGCAACAGCTTGAGACTCTGTCTCAAAACAAACAAAAAAACAGAAACACACACACACTATAAGTGAAGCGATAGGGGGGTGCTTTTTTGGGTTATTTGATGCCAAAGTGGAGCACCTGAGTGAATTGTGCCTATGGCTGCTGTGACCATAAGCCGTGCACAGCAGAACTTAGCACCAGGGGCTGGGGGCCAGAGCCTGGAGCCAGGGTGTGACAGACAGGGCCTCTCTCTCCACAGGTACCAGGGGAGGCTCTTCCTGCCTGTCTTCCACTTTCTGGTGACTCCAGCTGGCCCCCGGCTGGTGGCTGCATCACTCCAGTCTCCCGTGTTATCATACCATCTCTCTGTCTCTTATAAGGACACCCATCTTCTCTATGCAAAGTTTTGTTCACTGCCCGGCGCATAAAAGGCACTAATGGTGTTGGCAAAAAGTGAAAAGAAACTTTGTGGTAAGAATTGGTCTTCAACTTGGGATTCTCAGATTTTAGGTTGGAAAGAACTTTGGTCTGTACAAATGCGGTGTCCTTTCATGGGTGATGGATGTACATCTGACCCACCCCACAGCATGTGTCCTGAATGATTATTCATTCTGAATTGCAATGAATTGTGTGTTCAGTATAAGAAGGGTGGCCCTTTGTACAAATTTAATGCTGACATTCCCAAACATAGGAAACAGGCATAAAGGATTCCTTTACTGCCCAGTTCCTTTAAAATAGCCCCAAGAATGCTAGAAGGTTACCTAGTCAAGTTGGCAGAGTCAACTTTCTAGGAGTCACAAGCAGCTAAAGACCTATGTGATTCTAGTGTCACCATATCCTTTATAGACAACTTCACAAGTATATTCGGTTGGGAGACACGCACCGGAGCTAGATGACACCCTCCTGATAACAGGTTCACATTTGTAAAAGGCTCAAGGAACTTGGAACATTTGGAATAAAGTCATTTGGAAATCAGAGTGCAACCAGTCAAACCAAACCAAGTCAGAAAAAGAAAGATAATCAGTATCTGTGGAGACATCTTTTTTTTAAAAACTGATGTTTATTTTCCTCCAACTTTATTTCCATCTTGTTTAAGAACTTGTGGAAGAACAGCTGCAGACCACTCCGTAGTTGTTCCTACCCATTCCGTGACCTGAGCAGTGGGAGCTGCAGATCAGTCTTTGGTGGCAGGCTGGGCTCTCCAGTCTTCAGTGGGGACTTGCTGGGTAGGCCCTGCAGCCTTCTGACCAGTCTGCAACTTGGGGCTGAGCAGCAGTAAACTCAGGAGCTGGAGCAGTCCATTACCCTGAAATTCCTCCTTGGTCACAGCTTTCTCAGCAGCAGCCTGCTCTTCCTTTTCAATCTCTTCAGGATCTCTGTAGAAATATAGATCAGGCATGATCTCCCACGGATGTTCACGGGAGATGGAGCCACGCATGCGAAGAACTTCATGGTCTGGCATCCACCACATCAGACCTATTGAGTGAGCTCCCTGTTGTTGCCTGGGATGGCAATGTCCACATAACTCAGACAGAATCTGTGTGACACAGAGCAATGGTAGGCAGGCTAACGTACGACGCCTCTGTGAGAGGCTGGTGGTCAGCCCTGGGGTCAGTAGCCACTAGAAGGCGAGGCTCCCGGAAGGCTGCCTGGAGCTGGTAGGTGAAGGTTCTGGGAGTGAAGTGGCCGCAATAGGAGTGGCTCCTGGGGCAGCAGCAAACTTTAGCACAGCTCGCTGGCCAGTCCTGGAGGACATGACACTGGTATCAGCAGGGTTTTCAATGGCAACGATGGCCCGATCTGCCAACAGAAGTTTTTCCTGGGTCCCCTTCAGATTTATGATGCAGATGCCGTCACTTTTCCTTTTGTAGGTGTCCTGTTCCATTTGGAAGTCAAGGTTGGCGCCACCTAAGTGAGTTCCTGCTGCGAGGAATTTGAGGACATCTTCCTCTTTCATTTGCAGGACATCAAGGGCTCCGGACAGTGTGAAAATTTCCCTTTCAGTTACAGTGGGAATCCAGAACAATGCCATATGGGCCCTCCCTGAGCGGCACGGAAAGGCTTGAGAAATCTTAAAAAGAGGGTCCTCTTGCACCTCCTCTCTTGTTCTAAAGAAAGCAGAGGGCTGCTGGGGGCGCAGGGAAGACGGAGCCTCCTAGTGACCTGGAGAAGCAATGGCGACGCCCCTCCTCCTACAGGGTGAATCACACCTGCAGTGACCTTGAATCACACCTGCAGTGACCTTGTCTCCAAACAAGATCATGCTCTGATGTTAAAGCAGACACGGACGCTGTCCCACCCTGCGCTCTGAATCTCTGTGGGCCGCAGTGAGATTTTGAGTTTTTTGAGGATGGACGTGCGTCCTTCAAGTGGGAAGCTCCTCACACACAGGTCTGTCCCCCGTCCCCTCCTGTGACACCACACATGCAGGAACCAACACGGCCTTCATCCTGGCCTCTGCAGGAGGCTCCTCTTGGCCAAAGGCGCTGCTGACTCAACGTGTTTTCAGACAAACAGGAAGGGCCCGAGAGGAAATGGGCAAGCTTTATTTGTATCTAATTCCAGCCATTCTGTGTTTTTTTAAGATTTGATTTTTATCTTAAAGGGGATGCAGAAAAGCTCATGGGTCAGGCTCCAGAAAAAATAGACACAAAGAAGAACTGAGTTTGGGTTACATCAAGTGGCGGGTGGTGGATGAGCCTGGGGGTGCAGCGTCAGGAAGGGCTGCCCCCCCCCACGCCCTGAAAGCACAAGTGCTGGCAGCGCCGTGCTTGCTGCCACGTGGCCTCTGAGGCCGAGGGGGCCTCCTTCCCTAGAACGCTTTCATCCCAGCAGGTGGGGTGAGCAGGTGATGCCGGCCATGTTGGTGCCAGGCTTTAAGGGGGACTCCTTCAGGTGCCCCCATGGCACAGGTACGCCGGGTGAGGTCCCCCCTTGGGCCCTCTCCTAGCCCCGGGAGGAAACAGCTGGCTCAGCCTGTTTAAGGCTTTTGAGAACCACCTGGAGTGCAGGCCCATTCTCAGGGCAGGACTTGTGAGGAGCGTCAACCCTCTGCCCCCTGGTGTCTGGGACAGGGAAGGGGGTTCTCCCTGACAAGCAGTGGTCCTGGATGGACTGGCCTCATCCCCGCCCCCTGTATTTTGCTCTTTTTAGGAAACATTTGTGTTTTCTGAAAACAGACCAGTGTTGCACTGAAAGAGAGAAAAATGGCCTTGGGAGTGGGCCCTTGGTGACCTCCTGGCCGCACCCCCTCTGGACCAGCCTTGGCCTTGGAGCACAGGTGAATCACCAAAGCCTTTCCTCGGGGCCCACACCCTCCTGGGCTCCGAGGCCAGTTTCTATGCCAAGATGGTGGCGCTCACTGAATTCTTAGACAAAAATCAAAGCAAAATCAACATGAAAATGAGTCTCTGTGGCCAACCTGATGTCTTTCCCCTGAGCTCTCAGCTCCAGTTCCAGAACTGGTGTCCTCCTGCTTCGCTCCGGGGTTTGTGGCCGTGTCGCTAGTGAGGATCACTGCATCCCACTGCTGGCTTTAGGACTGAACACTCTGGAAAGGAAGAAGAAGGGCCAGAGTTGGTCCGTCTCCCCTGGACTCTGCTCAGAGTGGGCAAGAGGAGGCCAAGGACCCCTGTCTGTGAGGGTGAGACTTGCCCAGAGAGGAGCGTTGGCCCCACCACCACCTGCTGCAGGTCAGTCTCATCGCTGTCTTAGTTCACTCCTCTGACTTGGAGGGCTAGGCATGCTGCTGACCTCTTCGGAACAAGAACATTTACGTAGAGATGTAGGTAGTGGCTGCTCTGCGGCAAGCACTCGAAGTTGGGGTGTGCGCATGTGTGTGCCTAGTGGACATGTGCATGTATGTGTGCCCTCCCATATGGGAGTGTGGACGTGTGTGCATGCGTGTACGTGTGTGCCTGAGCCTGTGCATGCCCGTGTGCGTCTGTGCACCTGCAGGAGGTAGGATGTGTGGTGCTGTTTGCCCCTTGCACCTGCCCACACCTGGCTCTCTCTGGCCTAGGGAGCGTCCTATCACCCCAGCCTCCGCTGACCATTGGAGGCCACTCTGCAGGGTGAATTCTGCTTGGCTTTGGTGGCTGCCTCAGCGGTGCTGCCTGATGGCCCTCCTAGGAGCTGGCCTGTGGGTCGCCACTGTCCATGTTAATTTCCACAAATGTGGTGGGTACGATGTGGTAATTTATGGCCACCCTGCTGCCGGGCAGGTCACTGAGCTCCCCCCTCACCGACCTGGGCCTTGTTTGCTGCATGGACGGCACACAGCATGTGGGCAGACCTGGGTTTCCTGTCCTCAGTGTGTTTTTTTCTCTCTTCTTTCTTTCTCCCAGTAGGCACTGGTTTTTATTCTGTTTCCTCCCTGGAGGCTTCCTCCTCATCCTGATTAGCATTTGAAAGAATCTACATTTGCATTTATTAAACCAGAGCTGGTGCAGGGAAAACTCTGATCCTGAGGCTGATCCTGGCAGAGGGAGAGTCCTGCCTCCCTGGCCTTGGGGCAGGCCAGCTGCCCTGCAGACTGTGGGTTGGACACCTCCCCTCCCCGTTTGCAGAGTCACTTTACCCACTCTTGACTCCAGCACTTACTTTGCTTTGAAGGTCTGTATTCGTCTGCCAGGGCTGCCATAAACTGGTGGCTTAAAACAACACAAGTGTATTACCTTGTAGTTCTGGAAGCCAGATGTCTAAAAATCGGGTGGCAGAGGACTTGCTCTCCCTTAAACCTGCAGCGGGGGACTCATCTCCCTCATCTTAACCATAATTATATCTGCAAGGATCCCACTTCCAAATAAGGCCAAATCTGGAGGTGTGGGGAGATAAGACTTTAACATATCTTGTGGGGAACACATTTCAACCTACAACGGGGTCCCTGCTGTGTCATCTTATATTTTTAGGAATATGCGCTGAAAAAATGAGTTATTTTCCCATTCCAGGGCCTAGGTCTGTCTCCGGCTCTGGCTACCATAATGCACCTGGGTGTCCCAGAGCTTCTGCGTGTGCACACGGATGCCCAGCCCCTGCACACAGCGTCTGCTTTTTCCATCTGCACTGCAGCTGGGACTTGAATGCGTCCTCTCCAAAATGTGGGAGTTGCCAGTGTTAGGGTGAAATAGAAGCAAGCCTAACTCCATTTTGTTATAATTCTTGTTCCTAAGAATCAGTGGGAAAGCAAATCCATTTTGTTATAACTCTTGTTCCAGTGAATCAGTTGGAAGGCAAAGCAGGCAGCAGACCTGATTCCATTCTGTCATTTTGTTAACATTTTATCACTTTAGAACAAAACAGGTTCCGGGCGGTGCCTGTGGCTTAAAGGAGTAGGGCACTGGCCCCATATGCTAGAGGTGGCGGGTTCAAACACAGCCCTGGCCAAAAACTGCAAAAAGAAACAACAACAAAAAAACAACACTCCTCCCCCCAAATAAACAGATTCCACTTGCCTCCCCATCCATTGCATAGTATTTTAAGTGTACCTGGTTAGAACTGTTAAAATTATTAATACTGCATAGAAAGTCACTCACTACCATTGTGACAAACAACCTTCCTGATTATGTTAGAGCAATCATCATACCATCCATATATAATATTGAAATGTTAACAGGACAAGCTTAACGCCATTTTACTATTTACTCCTTTTACCTTCAAAACTAGTTCCTCTTGTTTTCCTTCCCAGTATAACTGTAAATGCCGTTAACTGAAATTGTTAGTAATGTAAGTTACTGACCACGTAACCCCTATGATTTTAGCCTTTTTTTTTTTTGCAGTTTTTAGCTGGAGCCGGGTTTCAACCCGCACCCCCTGGTATATGGGGCTGGTGCCCTACTCCTTGAGCCACAGGCACCATCCCATGATGATAGCTTTTGATGATCGTGTTGTTTATGACCCTCACCTGCGAATCCCCCTCCTTACATTACTTAGGACATTGTAGACTGTACTTGCTTTGTAAAATTATTCATTGCTCTTGTGATCATAACATTGTATAAACTGACTAAGCCACCTTGCCCTTGTGATTTCCCTTAACTGCTGTTTTTTGCTTCTATGACTATGTTTAACTGCCCCCTGGAAATATTTTGCCTTATTAAAATCAGAGCCTTAGACAACTTGGGACTGCACTCAGGAATCCCATGTTGGGACACTGGGGCAGTCGCTGGGTGGCTCATCAATGAAAGGACTCCTCTTTAATTTGACTTGTCTGGCAGTGTGGTCTTTGGAGGATTCCCGGGCATAACGCCAGTATGATGATGTTGAGAGCTGGGGTCCTTAGAAGTGTCTAAAGCCTTGGGGTCCTTCCTGGTAAGTGGGACTAAGGCCTCCAGGCAAGAGGCTTCACATTAGCATAGCTGGAGCTTGAACTAACAGATGCTGCATCAAGGCTCTGTCTTAGAAGGAGAGAGCAGCCCTCATCAGTCACTGAACCTGCTGGTGCCTTGTCTTAGACTGCCCAGCCCCCAGAACTGTGAGAAAACAAACCTCTGTTCTTTATAAATTAGCCCATTTCAGGCATTTCGTTATGGCAGCACAGGCAGTCTAAGACATCTGTTCTATTTGCTTCACCAACAATATATGGTGGGGACTGTGGAACATCTGTGTGCTTTGACCTGCCCAGATCTTTGTAATGGGGCATCATAAGAAGCTACTACACCCAAATACCATGATTTAGTCATGGTAGGTACTTAGAAAGATAATAGCAGAAGGCTGGGGATAAGCTGCAGGTACCTCTATGTTAGCTAGCCCAGGTTCTGAGGATGTAGTAGCTGAGTTGATGTTTGTGGGCATTCATAATTACGTTTTTTGTTGTTGTTGTTGTTGTTTTTTTGAGAGAGAGTCTTACTCTGTCGCCCAGGCTAGAGTGCCATGGCATCATCATAGCTCACAGTAACTTCAAACTCTTAGGCTCAAGCAATCCTCCTGTCTCAGCCTCCCAAACAGCTGGGACTACAGGTGCCCATCATGATGCCTGTATTTTGTATTTTTAATAAAGATGGAGTCTTGCTTGCTTTTGCTCAGGCTGGTCTCGAACTCCTGAGCTTAAGCAAATCCACCCACTGTGGCCTCCCAGAGTGCCAGGATTATAGGTGTGAGCTCCTGCCCCTGGCACACAATGAAATTCTTTACCTTTTTATTTGACACAGTCTCAGACTTAGAGAACAATGGCAAAAGTAATATAACAAATGCCAGACCACCCAAATGTTAATATTTTATCATAGTTGCTTTATCCTTCTACCACAGACAAGGTGCTACTTGAAAGGTCATTCTGCGGTACCCAGAAATGAGACCAGGAGAAGTTCGGGCCAGATTTAATGAAAGGGATAGAGACCCCTCAGCAGGCTGAAAAAGGCGTCTCTGCCGAGGGCAGTTGGAGATCATTTTTTACATAGAGTTGTAGAAGATGGGCAGATCCTCCTGCCTGTTGGAGGATTCTGGTGGCCTGGGGTCTTTTGGTGGGAACCTTTGGGGTAGAGCTAGCTAGGCCCTTTCTTTCATTCCAGTAGGGGAGTGTATTTGTTTGGGGCTGCATGAGACCCCCAACATTCCCAACTCTTTTTTTTTTTTTTTTTTTTTTTTGCAGTTTTTGGCCGGGGGTTGGGTTTGAACCCGCCACCTCTGGCATATGGGGCTGGCGCCCTACTCCTTCGAGCCACAGGCGCCGCCCAACAGACAGCTTTTGGATGTGTCCATTCTTAAGGCAGTACTGTTCATCCATCATGGACATTCAGGAATCACTTGAGGTTTAAAGGAACAAATTCTAAAAGTCAGAGTTGCTGGGGAAATGTAAAGAGAAAGGATTTATATTTCCTTTTGGTCTGCTGGGTTTGCAATGCTTTGTGAAAACAGGAATCTGCAGGAATGGGGTGCTGCCGGCAGGAGAAAGAAAGCAGGTAGAGAGACAGAGTGTGGTCCTTATTGAAAGACTATGAGTTAATAATTTTCTATTATTAACAGTTTTGCATTCCCCTCTTTCTGTTGTAAAATTAAAATATCTATTTGAAGTGAGCTCAAAAACTGGGTATTATGGATGGAGAGGTTTCTCATTCTGCAGCATAAACCCCTTCCTGAGGATTACGGATGGAGCGATAGCCCCACTTGTCAGAGCTCTCCTGGGTCATTACGGGGAGGGATTGAAATTGGATGGTCTTTGAGGCTAGGTTAGAGGTGGGATGGGGGTTTCACTGGAGAGAAAGCGCTAGGAACAAGGAGGCAATCATCTTTTTCAGCATGAGTAAAAGGGAATAGATCTGGTATGTGACTTTGGTAGAGGTATAAGAAAGAAGAGCAAGATGTCTTATACCACAGCACACGAAAATTTGCTTTTTTTTTTTATTGAGACAGAGTCTCACTTTGTCACCCCTGGTAGAGTGCCGTGGTGTCACAGCTCACAGCAACCTCAAACTCTTAGGCTCAAGAGATTCTCTTGCCTCAGCCTCCCTAGTAGCTGGGATTATAGGTGCTTGCCACAACCCCCGGCTATTTTTTGTTTTGTTTTGTTTTGTTTAGCAGGCCTGGGTCTAACCGCTGAACTACAGGCACCCAGCTAAAAATTTGCAGTTTTTAAGTTGCTGTGAAGCAAGTTGCAGTCTGATGTCAATGTTGGTCTGTGCTTCTGGGGATTTTACCTAGGGTGGAAGCAGGCTCTGGAAGCCCTGTGAGTTCAAGTACAGAGAGATGACTCTAGGACAGGATTTGTAGAAGCTCAGCTGTGGTGATGAAAAAAGCAGTAAGAATTAAAAGGATTTATTTTAGGTGGATGTGGGCCTAGTCTGTCCTGGGAGACTTTGAGTAAAGTTTAGTTTCGTAGGCTGTAAGTGTTGTGGTCTCTTTAACAAGTTGTTAAGTGAGTTTGTAGGGGCCAGGTGGGGTTGGGAAATTGAGGAGAAAGGTAAGAGAACTAGACACTTACTAGTCTCATCACTGGAAATTGGCTCTTAGAACTTTGCAGTCCTGTCTCTTTTGCTGTAGACCCCAGGCCTGGAGAGGTGAATAAGGCCTGGTCAGGCAGGATTCAACAGTTTTCAGTCTTGGAAATAATCATATAAATTTTGTTCATCATATAAAATTTGTCATGGATTTGGAAAACAGAGAAAAAGGATTGGCAATGTTTTATTTTTTTTATTATTATTTCTTATTAAATCATAATTTTGTACATTGATGCATTTATGGGGTTCAGTACTGCTCTATTAGCAATGTTGTAAATAAAATCATAAATGATTTTTTCAGTTCTTTCCATGACATTTTCTCTCTCTCTCTCTCTTTTTTTTTTTTTTATAGAGACAGAGTCTCACTTTATCGCCCTCAGTAGAGTGCTGTGGTGTCACAGCTCACAGCAACCTCCAACTCCTGGGCTTAGGCGATTCTCTTGCCTCAGCCTCCCGATTAGCTGGGACTACAGGCACCAGTCACAATGCCCGGGTGTTGCAGTTTGTCACATTTTTTTGTTGCAGCTTGGCTGGGGCCGGGTTCAAACCCACCACACTTGGTATATGGGGCTGATGTCCTACCCATAGGGCATCCTGTGTACCCACAGGCACCATCCAACCATGACATTGTCAAAAGAAGTAAATCTTGTCTGGGTGCCTGTGGCTTAGTGGCTAGGGCACCAGCCACATACACCAGAGCTATGGGATTGAACCCAGCCCGGGACCTGCCAAACAACAATGACAATTACAACCAAAAAAAAAAAAAAGTCCGGGTGTTGTGGTGGGCACCTGTAGTCCCAGCTACTTGGGAGGCTGAGGCAAGAGAATTGCTTAAGCCCAAGAGTTTGAGGTTGCTGTGAGCTGTCATGCCATAGCACTCTATTGAGGATGATAAAGTGAGACTCTGTCTCTAAAAAAAAAAAAAAAGTTGCAGGTCATGTAATTTCATCATGAGTGAACCAATATTTTAAGAATGTTTTGTTGTTGGCTTGGTGCCTGTGGCTCAACGGGCTAAGGCGCCAGTCATGTACAACTGAGCTGGTGGGTTCGAATCCAACCTGGGCCCACCAAACAACAATGACGGCTGTAACCAAAAAATGGCTGGGCCTTGTGGCAGGCGCCTGTAATCCCAGCTACTTGGCAGGCAGAGGCAAGAGACTCGCTTGAGCCCAGCAATTGGAGGTGGCTGTGAGCTGTGATCCCACAGCACTCTATCCAGGGTGACAGCTTGAGGCTCTGTCCCAAAAAAAAAAAAAAAAGAATGCTTTGTTGTTTTAACCAAACTTCACAAATTATCACCAAGTGGATCATATGCAAATTCCTTCATAAATTCTCTCTTACGAGTTTTGTTCACCATGCACAAACAATCTACAGACATGTTAAAAACTTTCTGTTTTGTCTTCCCTTTCCCTTTTCTTAAATAACCAATCACTTCATTTCAGGGCAAAAATTTACTATAGAAAATCTTCTTCAATACAACATTATCTTCTCTGTTCAACTTTTCCTACTGAAAACATCCTTCATAAAACAGGATCACAGTTTACTGTAAAGTTAGTTATTCACTTTAACTGATAATTAAATGATTTTAAAAGAAAAAAAATCTTGTTCTTGGATAGAGAAAGAACTCAATTTCCTAATTAGAAGACCTAATAAAGACAGCTGAAGTGTTATACGACTCAAAAAGTATACAGACTTTTTTTTTTTTGAGACAGAGTCTCACTATGTTGCCCTGGGTAGAGTGCCGTGGCATCACAGCTCACAGCAACCTCCAACTCCTGGAATTAGGCAATTCTCTTGCCTCAGCCTCCTGAATAGCTGGGACTACAGGTGTCAGCCACAATGCCCGGCCATTTTTTGGTTGTAGCTGTCATTGTTTGGCAGGCCCAGCTGTAACACGCCAGCTCTGGTGTATGTGGCTGGTGCCTTAGCCGCTTGAGCTACAGGCGCCGAGCCAGTGCTTACTTTTCTTTAAGTTGATTAAAGCTCTTTTATATTGATAGTGAAACATTATATACACATGACATATACAGATATGCAAACAGATAGGAGTAGACATTTTTAGGTGAAATAAGACAGAAAGTTTATAGTTTGAAAACTTAGAGCACATTAAGGAAAGGAAAAAGTTGTGGCTTTTCCAGAAGTTAGAAAAAGGAAGCTACAAAGTCTTTTCTAGTGGAGAGGATAACTGGAAAGTAACAAAGGGTGAGCAAAAGAACTTTATCTGCCAGTGACCTGAACAATAGTGGAATATATAGAGGGGGGGCTTGTATTTATTTTTTATTTTAACGATGGAGATCGGAGAGAGTGATAGAGGTCTCTAAAATTTAAGAAGAGCAGAGGATGTGGCTCTAGTACTTATTAGAATTAATTTGCTTACCTGTGTGGGAGACTCAGTTACCTAAGGCTGTCCTGGTGTGGTAAAGTTGAGTCTATTTCAAAGTCTGACATGTCATAGTCGGTCAGATGGAAGCAGTTTTTGTGGGTCCATGAGTATAGAGGATGTCGAGTTTGGGGACCACCAGTTCCAGAAGGCGAATGTGGTCTCCTGTTCTAAGGAGGGTACATTCTTGCTCCCAGAGTCTTTCTCTTTTGCAGAGGGGACCCAGTTCTGGGGTCTCTGCTGAGGATGCTTCCTGGAGTGTTTTACTCCCGAGACCCAAAGTCCTAGAGAGGCAGTGCTCCTTTCCTGCAGAAAGGCGTGATCTTCTTGCCTGGCCTCTGGAGAAGCTTTAACGGGCAGCTACAATTAAAAAAAAATCTTTCCTGCTCTCAGGGATGCTGTCAGTACCATTTTCTCTACCCTCTCTCCACTTCAGTTATTAAAAGACCAGGAAGGCTGGGTGCCAGGTACAAAAGCTCTGCTTGTGGGTTCTGAGGCCCCCTTTAAGTTTTAGAGTTTATGCTGAATATTGGGGCTGACTGGGAGATGAAGCACATTGCTAAGATATTTCTTCATGTAATGGTAGAAGAGTTTCTGGGCCAGCAGTGGAGTCAGGAGGATGGCATGGCAGGCAGTGGAAGTGGGCATGGATGCCCAGAAGGGGCTGGCATGGGCATTGTGGCAGAAGTGGGCACGTGTCGGGTGGGGAAGCCAGCTGTGCAGAATTGTGCAGGGATGGATGAGGAGGAGGAGGGCCTTGGGGTTCCGCGGTGGTTAGGAGGTGGAGGGACGTTGGATCCCAGTGGTTAGTGGGATCAAAGAAATCTATCAAGAAGGGAAGATAGGGAGGAAGATGAGAAGGAGATAGTTGGGGGAGGTTCGAGTAACCAGTATAGGGTGAGTAGAGCATGATTTGCATAGGGAGGGGTGAACGCAGAGATAAAAAGGCCCGAACATAGGGGGCTTCACTCCATCTGCCACGTGTTTGGAGGAAACGATTTCAGTCATTAAGATATTGAAATTAGGGCGGCGCCTGTGGCTCAGCCAGTAGGGTGCCGGCCCCATATACTGAAGGTGGCGGGTTCAAACCCGGCCTCGGCCAAACTGCAAAACAGAAAAACAGCCAGGCATTGTGGCAGGCACCAGTAGTCCCAGCTACTTGGGAGGCTGAGGCAAGAGAATCGTCTAAGCCCAGAAGTTGGAGGTTGCTGTGAGCTGTGACGCCACAGCACTCTACCAAGGGCAATAGAGTAAGAGTCTGTCTCTACAAAAAAAAAAAAAAAAAAGATATTGAAATTAAAGACTCCATTTTCAGGTCAGATGGAACTGTTGTCCAATTTGTATAAGGGTCAGCTCCCAAGTCTCAGATTTCCTTCCCGTGTCTGGGTGGAAAAGAGGGTGTCTCTTATTTCCCAAGACTCAGGTTATCAAAGAGAATGAGGAACTCTGAGATACCAGGTGTCCCCTGCTCCTCTCAGAGACTTGAGGACCCCTCCCCCAGGGGGGCAGGGAAGGGAGCCAGAAGCCTGATGCAGGTCCAAGCTCTGGGACCAAAACTGGTCAGGCATGAACGAAGAAGCAAGGGGGAAGTGGGAACGCAGGGACACGGGGTGGGCCAAGGGGAGTTCTGTCTGAAGATGTTTCAGGGACCTTACTCCCCCTTAAGTGGCTGTTGGAGTGAAGTCCTCTAAAATCTCTGTCAGCAGGGTCGATGGAGTTGAGTCCGGGCACGACTGGGACCAAATTGTGAGGGAACTGGGTGGGTAGCAAGGCCAGGCTGCCAGCCAGCCACCTATCCTGGGTTTTGGCACCAGATGAGAGGTCGTTCGGTGGCAAGTGCCCAGAAATGAGACCAGAGAACAGAGACGTTCAGGCCAGGTTTAATGAAAGGGAAAGAGACCCACCTGGGAAGGCCCCAAATGGCGTCTCCACTCAGCGCAGTTGGAGGTCTCTTTTATTTATTTATTTATTTTGCAGTTTTTGGCTGTGTCTGGGTTTGAACCCACCACCTCTGGCATATGGGGCTGGGGCTCTACTCCTTTGAGCCACAGGTGCTGCCCGAGGCCTCTTTTTATATAGGGTTGTAGGGGTGGGCAAGATTCCACCATCTGTGGGAGGATTCTGGTGGGCTGGGGTCCCTTGGGTAGGAACCTTTCGGGTGGGGCTACTAGGCCCTTTGTGGTCTTTCATTTCATCAGAGGAGGGTGTGGAGGGTTCATGTGGGGCCATATCAGGCCCTCAACATTGCTTACTCATGTTTCCTAGAAGAAGGGGTGTTCTCCCACACCATGACATGTGAACACTGACACAATACGTTATTTTATTCTCCTACCACTTAACACGGATACAATGCACCACATCACCTTTGATTCATATTCTAATTTCTTTCTTTGTCCTGGTAATGACTTCCCCACATTTCTTGTTAGGTTTACTCCTAAATATTTCATCTTGTTTCTGATGATGGAAGTTTCCCGACCTTTACACCCTCTGCCTGGTTACTGGGTGTGCACAGTAAGGGGAAAGGCTGTTGATCCCCTGGAGGCTGTTTTCATACCTTACCAGATTCATTTTTTGTTTCAGTTAGCTTTTTTTCTATCGATTCTCTAGGGCTTTGCTGCCCCATGTTGTAGTTACAGGTGGCTATTTAAATTTACATGTAAATGAAATAAAATTAAAGGGATAGTTTTCTTCTCGCTGGTCCCCCACCCCCCCCACCCCCCCACCCCCCCACCCCCCGTCGGATGGTGCTGGCCTCCCCTGTCTGAAGGTGCTGGCCAGTACCTCCGGCACCATGTGCAGTGGTGGAGGAAATGGGAACTTTTTTCTTCTCTAAAGGGAAATACTACAGCATTTTCTTTTTTTTTTTTTTTTTTAGACAGAGCCTCAAGCTGTTGCCCTGAGTAGAGTGCTGTGGCATCACAGATCACAGCAACCTCCAACTCCTGGGCTCAAGTGATTCTCCTGCCTCCGCCTCCCAAGTAGCTGGGATTACAGGTGCCCGCCACAACGCCCGGCTATTTTTTTGTTGCAGCCATCATTGTTGTTTGGCGGGCCCAGGCTGGATTCGAACCCGCCAGCTTAGGTGTATGTGGCTGGCGCCTTAGCCCCTTGAGCCACAGGCGCCAAGCCTACAGCATTTTCTTATTTGTGAGGTGATGGGTTTGTGAAAAGGTATGCACATGTATATATTTTTATTTTCATTATTGTTTCTATTTTCATCTCTAATAGGCACAATTTTGTCAAAGGCCTTTTCTGCATCTATGTAGGTAATCACCATTTTTCTCCTTAAATGTGTTATATTGTCAATATTTTACTGACAAGTTTCCTTATAGTGAACCAACTTTGGATTCTTGGAATAAATCACACTTGGTCATGATGTCTTATCATCTTAATGTGTCATATTTTTTTTTTGGGAAATATTTTATTTAGTACTTTTATATTAATATTCATGCGATATTATAAATTTGTAAATTTATTCTTTTATAATGATTCTGTGACAGTTGAGTTTCAGAATTTTCCTTGTAGTATAAAAAGAATTTAAAGTGTTCCCCTATTTTCCATGTTGTGGGATAATTTGTAAAGAACTGAGATGATTTTGTCCTGGAAGATTTGATAGATTTTATCTGTGAAAATATCTGGTCCTTTTTTTTTTGGATGGAGCAATTCGTTGATAGTTTTATTTCTTCTATGGAAAGTGATTTGTTGAAGTTTTCTTTCTGTTATGGGGTAGGTTTGGTCCCATGTATTTCCCTAGAAAATTGTTTCATCTATGTTTTCAAATTTATTTGTAGAGACTGTAGTTGCAAATTTTCAGGACTTGAAAAATGCCTTTTGATTCAATGATTATTCTTATTATTTTTAATTTGTATATTTGATTTTCTCCTCTTCTCAATTAACTAGTGGATTATCTATTTTTTAAATTAAAAATCAGAATCTCACTTTGTCCCCCTGGGTAGAGTGCTGTGGCATCATAGCTCACAGCAACCCCAAACTCTTGGACTCAAAGCTATTCCTTTGCCTCAGCTTCCAAGTAGCTGGGACTAATCATGATGAAAGATTTTTTAAATGTGTAGCTGTAATCTATGGGCTAGGATTTTATTGAGAATTTTTGCATCTATATTTATTAGTGAAATTCTCCTTTGTAGTTGGGTCTTTTCCTGGTTTTAGTATCAGGGTGATGTTTGCTTTGTAGAACAAGTTGGGTAAGATTCCTTCCTTCTCAATTTTTGGGAATAATTTCTTCAGTATGGGTATAAGCTCTTCTTTGAAGGTTTGATAGAATTCTGCTGTGAAGCCATCTGGACCAGGGCGTTTTTTTTGGGTGGGGGGAGTTTTTTCATTGTTTCTTTGATCTCAGTTCTCGAAATCAGTCTGTTCGAGAGATCTATTTCTTCCTCTCCTTCTCCTTCTTTTTTTGGGGGGGGAGATAGAGTCTCACTTTATTGCCCTCAGTAGAGTGCTGTGGCATCATAACTCACAGCAACCTCAAACTCTTGGGCTCTAGTGATTCTCTAGCCTCAGCCTCTCTAGTAGCTGGGACTATAGGCACCCACCACAATGCCCAGCTCTTTTTAGAGACAAGGTCTCACTCTGGCTCAGGTTGGTCTTAAACCTGTGAGCTCAGGCAATTCACCTGCATTAGCTTCCCAGAGTGCTAAGATTACAGGTGTGAGCCATCATGTCCAGCCATCAAGAGAGCTATTTCTTCTTGATTAAGTCTAGATTAATCTTCTTGATTAATTCCAGGTATTGATTCATTTCCTCCATGTTGTCAAATTCCTGGGCATAGAGTTTCTTGTAATACTCAGAGATGTTCTCTTGTATTTCTGTGGCATCTGTTGTTATTTCTCCTTTATCATTTCTGATTGAGGTTATTAGAGATTTTATTTTTCTGTTTCTAGTTAATCTGGCCAAAGGTTTATCAATTTTATTTATTTATTCAAAAAAATCAACTTTTTGTTTCCTTAATTTTCTGAATGATTATTTTGTTTGCAATTTCATTCATCTTTGATTTAATTTTGCTTATTATTTTCTTCTGCTGGGTTTGGGATTAGATAGTTCTTCCTTTTCCAATTCCATAAGATGGTTCATGAGTTTGTTAACGCACTCTCTTTCTGTTTTTCGAATGTAGGCATCTAATGGGATAAATGTCCCCCACACTTCTTCCTTTGCTGTATCCCACAGGTTTTGGTCTTCATTGTTGTTATGTCTGAGGAATTTAATGATTTTCTCTTTTGTCTCCCTGAACCCAACTATCATTCAGCATAAGGTTGTGTAATTTCCATGCCTTTGTGTGGGATGAACATTTTTGTTGGAGTTAAGTTCCACCTTTATTGCCTTGTGGTCTGAGAAGATACAAGATATAATTTCTATTCTTTTAATTTTGTTGAGGTTTTATTTGTAGCCTAGGATGTGATCTATTTTGGAATATGTTCCATGGGCTGACAAGAAAAATGTATATTCTTTTTCTTTTTTTTTGAGACACAGTCTCACTATGTCACCCTCAGTAGAGTGCTGTGGCATCACAGCTCACAGCAACCTCCAGCTCTTGGGCTTAAGCGATTCTCTTGCCTCAGCCTCCCAAGTAGCAGGGTCTACAGGTACCTGCCACAACGCTTGGCTATTTTCTTTTCTTTTCTTTCTTTTTTTTTTTTTTGCAGTGTTTGGCTGGGGCTGGGTTTGAACCCACCACCTCCAGTGTATGGGGCCAGTGCCCTACTCCTTTGAGCCACAGGCACTGCCCATCCTGGCTATTTTCTGGTGCAGTTGTCATTGTTGTTTTAGCTGGCCCAGGCAGGGCTTGAACCCTCCACCCTCAGTTTATGTGGCTGGCGTTGTAACCACTGTGCTACAGGTGCCAAGCCAAAAATGTATATTCTTTAGTTTGGGGATGGTGTGTTATGTATATGTCTATTAATCCCATTTGTTCTAGGGTCACATTTAAGTCTTTGCATCCTTGTTTAGTTTATATTTAGGGGATATGTCCAGTTCTTTCAGAGGGATGTTAAAGTTCCTGGCTATTATGGTGTTATGAGATATCATATTGCTCAGACCAATCAAGATCTGTTTCATAAATCTGGGAGCATTTAAGTTGGGTGCATAAATATTTAAAATTGAAATGTCTTATTTTGTTACCTTGACAATAATGAAGTGTCCATCTTTGTCTTTCTTAACTTTAGTTGCTTTAAATCTGTTTGTATTGGAAAATAAGATTGCAAACCCTCCTTTCTTCTGATTTCTATTTGCTACACTATTTTCCATCCCTTAACCCTGAGTCCTTCAATGTTAGGTGCATTTCTTGGAGACAACATATGGGATGCCTTGTGCTTCTTTATCCAATCAGCAGGCCTGTGGGGAATTGAAGACATTATCATTTATTCAGAGAATCGGTAAGTGTGATGGAATTCTATTCATCTTATTTTGTGAAAGTCCATTGTATAGTTTTATCCTTTGCACCATTGATGAAGCTAAGTTTTGACCTTTAGCTTCTGAGTATTTAGTTTGCTGGTGGTCCATTGTGATGGTCAGTGTTGAGAACAGGTCTAGTATTTCCTGTAGAGCTGGTCTTGTGGCAAATTTTCTCAGTGTTTACATATCCACAAAACATTTGATTTCTCCATCCATTTTGAAGCTTAGTTTAGCAGGATAAAGGATTCTGGGCTGAAAATCATTTTGTTTAAGAATGTTGAAGGTGTGAGACTCTGTCTCTTCAAAAAAAAAAAAAAAGATTTCATAAGAATGTTGAAGGTGTATGACCATTCTCTTATGGCTTGAAAAGTTTCAGTTGAAAAGTCTGCTGTCACCGTAAGGGCTCTGCCCCAGTAGGTCAGTTGGTACTTACTCCTGGCTGCTTGCAGGATTTTCTCTTTCATCTTGATTTTGGACAAGTTCATTACAATATGTCTTGGAGAAGTTCTGTTTGAGTTGAGATGACCCCAGGCATTGATATCCTTCTATAAGGAATGTGTCAGAATCTTTCACAAAACTTGGGAAGTTTTCATTTATAATACTGTCCAGTAGGGCTTCCATTCCTTTGGGGGCAGTCTTCTTCCCCTTAAGGAGTCCCTATTATTTGTATATTTGAATGTTTTGTAAAGTCTCGTAGTTCTCTGAGTGACTGTTCTGCTCTCTCTCTCTTCTTTCTCTCTCTTCTTTTCTGCCACCTTAACTATCTGGGTTAACTCAAGAACTTTATCCTCTAGCTCTGAAGTTCTTTCTTCTCCATAGCCTAATGTATTTTTGATACTTTCTACTGCATCTATACATTCCCTGATTGTCCACTTCATTTCCTTAAGCTCCACCATATCCTTTCTATATTCTATATATCTCTCATCCATCTTTTGGTTCTATCTTTCCATTTTCTTGTCCATTCCGTTTATTGTCTTTATCATCCATATTTTAAATTCCCTTTCTGTAAAATCCATTAGTTATTTGTAGGTACAGTCTTCTATAGCAGCTGCCTCATGGTCCCTTGAGGGCGTTGGTCTGTTTTGGTTTTTTCATGTTGCCCAACTTTTTCTGTTGGTTCCTCCATGTATGCTTTCTTCTTGTTAACTTCCTTGTCCTCTTTTCTCCTTCTCACTAAAAGAAAGAAGAAAGATCAAAAAAGGAGGGGACATCTTAGCTGCTGTACAAGTGATTTATGCAGGAAAGATGAGAAAAGTAGAAACGTCTCTATCAAAAGAGAAAAAGAAGGAGAGGAATGGAATAGTGAGAGATAATAAATGAGGTTGAAATACCATAACCAAAAATATAGGAGCTCTTGCTCTTGATTTAAATAAAAATGGAAATTAAGACTAGAACTAACCAAACAATTTAGCAAAAACACAACAAGAAAGCTCAAATAACCCAAAATGGCAGCAACAAAGAAAAGAAAAAGAAAACTTAAAAAAATATATATATCAGAAGGGACCAACTTTATTTTATTTTATTTTTTTTTTTTTGAGACAGAGCCTCAAGCTGTCACCCTGGATAGAGTGCCGTGGCATCACAGCTCACAGCAACCTCCAATTGCTGTGCTCAAGCAAGTCTCTTGCCTCTGCCTCCCAAGTAGCTGGGACTACAGGCGCCCGCCACAACGCCCGGCCATTTTTTGGTTGTAGTCGTCATTGCTGTTTGGCGGGTCCCAGCTGGATTCAGACCTGCCAGCTCAGGGGTACATGGCTAATGCCTTAGCCCGTTGAGCCACAGGCGCCGAGCCGGAACCAACTTTAATAGGTCTATATATGTTGCAAACATTTCTGGGACACGAGGTGGCTTTGTGGGTTTTAGGAGATGGAGAACTCAACTGGCAACCTCTCTCTAGTTTCCTGGCATGGTCCTGTTTCCTAACTTAGTTGTCCTTGGGATTGGGATCTTAAAGCTCTCCAGGATCCTTCTCACAGTGCTCCCTGACAACAGTTCCCCAAGAGGGTATGGGAGCCATTCAGCCTGCCCCAAGAGTGGGAGTCCATTCTAGGTAGGCAGAACAGAGACAGTCATGATTTAGGACCCTGCTGTGAGGCTTACTCTCATGACCTTCTCATGACCTTCCCACAATGGCAGCCCCCTGGCAGCTGGGACCTTCCCAGGATAGGTGCCCCACCAGCCACCAAACCTATGGCAAATTCAGTTCACTTGATATTCAAATCTGGCTTGTATACTGATTGAGCCCACCCACTCTTCTAAGCTTTCCACTCAATACACAGCTTCCCCTGAAAACTGCAGAAAGGCTTCCTCCTGTCCTCAGACCTGTGTGTGTGTGTTAGGGGGTGGGGTGGGGGCACAGCATCCATTCTTGCCAGCTCCCAAACACTTGCCTAGTGAGTCAGATCTCCACTGCTCTGGATCACACATTATCTCCTGCATACCACTGGGCCTTGCTGTGCTCCCTGAGCTACACCTCCAGATAAGGTCTCTGCACCAGATATGGCTGGGTTCTCTTTTTTTCCCTGGTGGTACTAGAAAAGCTCAGCAGAAGGAACCTTCTACTCTGCCACCTTCTTCACTGTGTGTTTTTATTTTTTATCTGGAGACAGGATCTCGCTTTGTCACTTGGGCTGGAGTGCAGTGATGCTGTCATAGGTCACTGCAGCCTCAAATTCCTGGCCTCAAGTGGTCAGGCCTTGGCCTTCCAGAGTGCTAGGATGACAGGCATGAACCACCATGCTCAGTCTGCTTTTGTTTTCTTTTTAAATAAAAATACCTAAGACTATGGATTTTCCTGTGATTGGGGCTTTAAATGTATTTTATAGAATCTGATGTGTTCTGATCATTTTTTAGAAATTCCCTAATTTTAGTTATAGTTCTTCCATCCATTCAAGAATTTTTTATTTTATTTATTTTTATTTATTTTTTTATTTTTTGAGACAGAACCTCAAGCTGTCACCCTGGATAGAGTGCTGTGGCATCACAGCTCACAGCAACCTCCAATTCCTGGGCTCAAGTGAGTCTCCTGCCTCTGCCTCCCAAGTAGCTGGGACTACAGGCGCCCGCCACAACGCCTGGCCATTTTTGGTTGCAGCCATCATTGTTGTTTGGCGGGCCTGGGCTGGATCTGAACCCGCTAGCTCAGGTGTATGTGGCTGGCGCCTTAGCCCGTTGAGCCACAGGCGCCGAGCCTTAGTTTTCCTTCTTCATTTGCTGCCATCTCTCATCACTGACTGATTTTCCACAGGACTACTAAGCCACTTTGGCTGCCTGCTTTCTGCATCTTGCAGAAATTCCCATCTTCCCTGATTTCATTACCTGCCTTGGTTATCATCTCCGTCCTGTCTGTGACCGTCATTCTGAGTGAATCTGGTGTCCGCTGTAAGGGCTTTGAGCTTACTGGAGACTTCTGTCCCCACTACTTGGATGACTGTCATCTCCACTTCCCTTCAGCTACTATTGGCAGAAGTTCAGATCGGAACTTCACAACAGCAAGGCTGAGCTTCCCTTCACTGCCTATAATCTATTTTACCCAGTCTCTCAACAGTGAACCTTGTAAATTCATTGTGAACATTTAAAAATTAGACGATTTTACATGAAAATCGTGTCTTAGCTTCCTTGACAGAGCAGCCAAGTGGGTCCCCGTCTTTGAGTGCAGCACTGGGGACCTCAGTGAGAAGGGCAAGTCTCGTTTAGAGGTATCAGATCTAAAAGATTCAGGAAAGATCTGTTCAATTATTTTACAGTTTTGTCTCATAAGATATAATTTTCATTAGTCTCTAACAATGCAGTCAATAAAATAAAAGAATTGGTCTTTTAAAAATTGATCCATGAAGCATATCTGAAAGATTGGGGAGTATTTAAGGTGACTCTCTTAAGAATGCCAAGAGGGTTCCTTTTTTAAAGTAGGAATATATTTTTTTTTAAACTTACTCCGTTATTTTTTTCCATATACTGAAATTTATCCTTTTTTTTAATTTTTATTTTATGTAACACAACTTGTCACGGATCTGCTAAAGGAAAAAAATGTTTGCGACTAAGCAACACAAACTTTGACAATGTTATATTGTGGCACAATTGTCACAGTACTCCTAAAGGATAACTGAAATTTATTCTTAACTGCATGAAAAGAATTGGTTAATAATTTCCAAGATTACACATTACAGAACAGAACAGATGTTAGAGGAGCTGTAGAGGAGCATGTCATATAGAAAATGCATCTGAATAAGGCAAACAGGTAGAAATCATTTTTGGCTAAAGGCATTTTCGTTAATCACTTCTGGCAGTTAATAACAGAAACACTCTCCTCTTCTCCTAAGGTGTATTAAAACCTCTAAGTTATATGAAGGCCTTCTTTGTCTTGGGGTGATGTACCTGCTATTATCAAAGTCAGGAGGGCCAGAAGGCGGGGGGTGGGGCAGATGGAAAGACGTGAGAACAGCACCTGAATCTCTAGTATACTTGGCAGGACACTCACCCCAAGGGTTTTCTGTTCTTTATCTGAGACCAGCTGTGATTGCTTACATCCTTGCACAAAGGGAGAAATCTAGCCATTTAGTAGACCTTAAGATTATCTGTCTCTCCTTCAGGACTGTTTTAAAAAATGATTATGTTTCATCTCTTTTCTCTTTATAATTCTGTTTTCCTCCACTAGTCAGAGTATTTCTTAGCTTGTTGTATGGTTTACATTTGTGGAGATAAAAAAAATCTTTCTGTAAACAGATGTCTCAGAAAGAGATAGTAACGTGAATGAATCTAGTTGGGGGAGCAAAAACTAGACAGTTTATGGACCTGTTAATTTTTTGAAATTATTTCCAGATTCTTGTCTTTGTGTTTTATAAGTTTGTGGTAGAGGGCAATTCGGAAAAATAGGAGGTAAAAAAAGTTAAAAATGTTATGTGTTGATTATATGGAGTGATTGTGTTTCTCATTTGACCCCTGAGAACATAAATGCTTGGGAGCCGCAGCCTATACATGTGAAGACACAACGCACGCTACATTTTCCCCTTCAGGCTGTCACAGAACTTTGTTCTGAACACCATAATTTTATAGCATAAAGTAAAGCATGGCTTGCAGAGTGTGTTTGGCAGGGAGACTTACTGGATTCCTTGAAGGTGAGAGTCCTTCATGGCAAGGCTCGACTTAGAAGTTAGGGGTAATTATGATAGTGGACCATTATGTTTTTCACTTAAATCATCACGGTATGTTGGATGTGACTTTTAACTAGCTTCTTTCATTCAAAGAATTACAACCTCTTCCTGTCATTTACTTAAAATATCATCAAATTAGTAGTTCTAGAAGTAGCTGTAATTACATTCTGGAAGTGTCCGGTTTGTTAGTGGTGTATTCTGTCAAAGGGATAATACCATGATACACTAGATGCTTCAGTATGGAAACAGTAGGTTGTATTCATCAGGGTCCAGTCAGGAGACAGAAATCATACCAGTAATTTGAACAGGGAAACTTTAAAATTAAAATTATTAACTAGGCTTGGCGCCTGTGGCTCAACGGGCTAAGGTGCCATCCATGTACACCTGAGCTGGCGGGTTCGAATCCGGCCCGGCCCTGCCAGGCAACAATGACGGCTGCAACCAAAAAATGGCCAGGCATTGTGGCGGGTGCCTGCAGTCCCAGCTACTTGGGAGGCGGAGGCAAGAGACTCGCTTGAGCCCAGGAATTGGAGGTTCCTGTGAGCTGTGATGCCACAGCACTCTATCCAGGGTGACAGCTTGAGGCTCTGTCTCGTTAAAAAAATAAAATAAAATTATTAACTAGTAAAAGGGAGTTAACTTTAGACTCAGGGAACAGTTCCTTCCTCCAGAGCTAAGGAGAGTATCCCAGGAAGGAACAGACTTAACAGGCTGAGATTTAGTGTGTGACTGTAGCCAACTGGATGTTGAGGGGGTTGCTAGACTGGAGCTAGTTCTGAAGAAAACATCTTCTGGGGTTCTGGGAAAGTTCTCAGGTAGGCTGCGGGCTGGTTCTGGCTTGTAGAAAGCCACCTGCTGGAGTTGTGGGAGGTTGAAGCTGGCCCACAAGAGTCTTCCCACTGGGTGCCAAAGAAACCCACTTGTGGGTGAGTTACACTGGGCCTTGTATGTGCTGCTGGCAACCACAGGCAATAGGGGAAGAAAGCACACACAGGAAAGAAGTCTCTTCCTCTGCTGTGCCTTTATTGACACAGGTGAACATCCTGCAAGATGACAGAGGAAAAATATTTATAGGGTCTAACTCCAGTACTACAAGGCAGGGCAAAACACGGTGGATTTGACGATGACAGGTAAGAAATTGTTAACTGGCATAGTTCCCCTCTTCGGCTGCTCAGCTTCTACATACATCCTTTACACACACTCGAACTTCCATGTAATGATGAAATTGCTGTGTTTCACCTTTGAAGACCAGCTGCCCTTCATACCATTGAAGAAGTTCTCACCCTTTCCCCAGAATTAGATGCACAGTCCCAGTAGTCATTGTATCCATCACTGGCTTTATCATTTCTCTTCAAATTTCATTGCAGTACACTAAATATTCTGTTCCCTAAAGATCAAATCATAAAGTTGACCTCTAACAACTTGTGTATAAAATAATAAAGGAAATGAGAGACAAGAAGGAAATCCTACATACAAGTATATATTCGTACACGTAAAGAGCAAGCAAGGCCTCCCTCCTGCCCTCTCTTTCTTCCTTTTATAAAAAGAAATGCTTTGACTTTAATGTAATGGTATTATCTTTAATAAGACAATAACAAAATGGTAAAGGGAAAATACTCGAAGTTACTTTAGTCCTCATTTCTGAGATTGGTCATGATTTCTAGCTGCCCTCTTCCACTACTCATTCTGTATTTTTTCTCCCCAAGCCTAACCCTCGGCGGGTAAGGTTTGCCTGGTGGGGTGACCTGAACTTTCACTCCGAAAGATTGAGCGTCCCCAGTAGTTCTGCCTTTTATTGCCTGTCATGGTGTTTCATTAACCTTTATTATTGAGCAGAATGTCCCGGGTTTCTGATCAAGCCGGCAGAGGAGCCTCTTTTCTGCTTGTTGGTTCAGTGGTGTAAAGAACCTAAAATAGCCAAGTGACAGTCTCATGTTCCAATTCAGTGGAATCATTGTGTTCCCTGGCAGAAACTTCCACCCTTGGAGACCACGATCTGCAAACTAGCAGAGCTCAGTGTTACTGGAAAGGGGAGCGCACATTCTGTGAGTTAATAGGAGCCATCCCCCCCTCTGTCCCTTGATTCTCAGGTCTGTGTATTCTGTTCTCGGGGAGACAGTGATCTCTCATTCAAAACATATACTTTGTCCTGTAAGTCAGAAGTGCTTTCGGGGTGTTGTCTCCCCACCTGATGCCATAACTGAATCTTCAGTACATCAGCAGCTTCTGAGGGAAGAGATATGTGTAGCGACTAGTTAATTCCGGGAGTCCGAGCCCTTGCTTCGCTTCTTTGCCACGAGGTGGTTTCCTTCATCAGAAGCAATGCAGGGTGGAATACCTGGTGGATAATAATGGAGGCAGCCGATGAAGGTAGTCGGAGTCGTGATAGGCAGAGAAAGCAAATTCATGTATAGGATACATGTGTGTGGGGATGAATCCCAGCCCACATCACCTCCCAGCAATGGCAGAACGTTGGGGCTCCGTGTCTGTGCTGGCAGATTAGATCCTCAGCAGTAGCAGCAGACGTTTCAGCCTCGGTAAGGGCGAGTCCACGTTACTGAGCTCACACGGCCTCCATCCCTGCATCACGGCCCCATCGCGCAAAGCATTGGGGTGGCTGGGAGGGAGGCGGAATGACACCCACAAGAGCAGGTGATTTTGTTCCTGTGATTCCTGCTGCAGTCTCCCGGGACACAGTCTGTGGCATCACATACCTCTTCCCCAAAATTCTATGTCACAATCTTGTAATCCTTTCCATTCGAGTCCCTGATCACTCCACTACACTGTAAGCAATCACTCGTTAATTCATATAAATTCACACTTCTGGTCCTTTCTCGTTGTAGACAAAGTCAGTCATCAAAGATAGTTTCAGAATTCTGCCTTCTTGGAGGTTTTCCTTAAATGCTGCTCTTTGTTCTTTGGGGTCACCCCTGACTGAAGATAGAACACTGTAGACAGACGTTCACTTTCACTCAGTTGGTACAGACATGTCACAGAATCATTTATACTTTGAGCTTGTGCTTTTAAATTTTTCTAAGTTGCCCTGTGAGAAACCTCGGGTTGATTCAGAGCTGGGGTGTAGTAATCACTGGAATGTCTGTGGTGTCCTGTCCAGTCAAGGTGCCTTTGGTGAAGGGTTGAAGGAGGAACTGGGGTACACACCTGTGGCAGCACCGCGGGGTTCTGTTTCCAGGAAACCGGGCCTGCCCTTCGGTTCAATGGTTCTGGGTTCTGGATCTGTAAACTGGCTTACCCCTAAAATCTAAGTGTGACTCTCCCTGTGGTGACTGAATAGCCACGAGCCCTAGAGTGTTTTCTGTTGTCTTGATCTCATAACATTTCAGCAGATTCCACACTAATATCATTCCTCGGGACGTGAGGAGAAATTTGCCACCACCAGTGATCTGCTGCGGGCCGAGGCGTTTTGACTGATTTGTCCCTGCCGCCTCAGATGGTGAATGCGCCAGCCTTGTCATTGGCGCTGAATGCTGCTGTGTGCTCTGTGACCTCATCGTCCCCAAGAGCATCAGGAAGCTCATCTTTATGGTGACGTTCCCTGTGGTATTACAGGCAGTCCCTGCTTAGGAATGAGATGGGTTCTGTAGGTTTGTTCTTAAGTTGAATTGGTATATAAATTGGAACAGGTGCATTTACCTATTACCTGTCATAGCCTCACTTTGTAAGTGCAAGTTGCGCCTCAGTCAGATGTTTGTAACTTAGACTGGTCTACAAAGGAGAACAACCACAGAGTCCTTCAGAGAGGCGGTGCTCGGCTCACTAATGTATTTTTCAATGCCTTAGTGTCTCCGGTCCTTTACAGGAGATGTAGTTGGGCTGGTTGGGTATGTAGTTCACACGTGATGAATCAGCTCCAACATTCTTATCTCCTTAAGTCTTCAGGTTCCTTCCTCCCTATCATGCCAGGAAAGTTCTGGCATCTCAGGCTTATTACATGCAGGCTGCTGTTGAGTTCAAGATTTAGTTAACCAAGTAAACTGTCAGAGGCACTTCCAACTTCACGAGCTAACAAAGTCTTTAAATGCCAGGAAACGCATTTGTATCTGTGGAATCAATCTGGTCTCCTTTATATAACGTCATTGATACCTATTCCCACACACATTCCTAGGGTGTTGCCAATACGTATTAACACAAGTCTGGTAGGTTTTTAGGTCTGTAAATTACTTCCTTCTGGGTGATACTGTGTATACTGAAGCATGTTGAGATTTGGGAACAATGAGTAGTTAGGTTCAATCTGGAGAATGAGCAAAGTATCTACTCCACTTTTGTTTGATTCTATTCAGCAAAAGTTTTTCCAGCAAAAGAAGGCTAGTGTCTTGAGAGATGAGAGAGGAAGCACCTTCATAATCAAGGGAGCCTCAGAGTTTCTTTGGAGTTTGAAGTCATCAATTTCATCTTACACCCAACGAGGTGCTCCCCTCTCCAGGTTTCAGGCCCCATTCCTTCCCATTCTCATTAACTTCACATGAGAAATTGTGAGGTTGTACATTCAAATGATGTTATAACTCAGCAACACACACAATAAATTTTATTTTTGACTTCTGGAATATTAAATACTGACCCTGTGGCTATCGGAAATTGATGTTTTAGTGTAGTACGTAAGCGCTTCAGTTCTTAGACTACAACTTAGTTGGAGGTTAAAGTACTTAAGAACTTTGTCATTTTCTTTTGGTAAGCGCTTAATTGCACTCTGAGGATTCATTCTAACCTACAGCTTTTCTGTTCGTCGTTACTGCTGTGTAATGGCAGAAGGACAGAAGCCATGTTGACGCCTAGTCCTTGTTTCAGCTGGTGCTTCATTGCAGTTAATCACAGGTGATAACCTAATCGGTTCTGATTCTACTTAATGCCATGGATTACTAGCATCCCATTTCCCATTCACAGGGAACTTAGTCAAAGCTCATGACCAAACTAGTCCCAAATTCCTATTCTGAAGGTCTGTAACCTGGGACCACAACTGGGACCAATTTTTTATCAGAAAAATTAATGTAGAGAACTATTAACTAATAAAAGGTGGTTAACTACTAAGGGGTGAAAGAGACTAAAGAATGCAGGAATAAAAAATACAGAGAGAAACTGCTGATTCCAGAGCTAAGAGAGAGCAACGAGGAAGGAGTCGCCATGGAAGGGGGCCTGTTCTCCAGCCTGTGATTGAGACCTTCCTGGAGAGTTTGTAGCTGCAAACAATGAGAGAGGGATTTGCTGGAGTTCCATGGGCTGGAGCCGGTTCCTGAGAAGCTACCTGCTAGGGTACCAGTGAGGTTTGATGTAATGCTGCAGACTGGAGTTAGATCATAAGAAGCCATTCTCTGGGTTGCCTGTGGGTCAGAGTTTGTGAATATAAAGACATCCACTTGGGTGCCAGTGGGCCAGAGCTGACAGGTGGGATGCTGCCCATTAAGGTATGACTTGCCAGTGCTTATTCATCAGAATCTAGCCTATGGGCGCTAGAGAAATTAGCTGGAGGATTGGTTCAACTGGATCTCTTGCACACTGCTGGCAACCGTACTATAGGAGCGAGAAAACATGCCAAGGAACAAGAAAGGAGAAGCCTCTTCCTCTGCTGTGACACTCCAGTGCCTCTATCAACAAAGTCTAAAATTGCATGACTGACAAAGGAGAGATGTTTACAGGGTCCAGCTCAAATATCAGATAGGAGGGCAAGGTGCCCACCCAGAACTGGGAGGCAATGAATTCCTAACTGGCACATTTTGTAAGGTACTAGGTCATTCTAAGAAGAAATGAAGAAGTTGCTTTTTCTTCCTACATTGAAAATCTGCCTAGTCATAAGTTTACATATATTGAGGAAGATGTTTATGTTTAATCCATTCTTTTTTTTTTTTTTTTATTCATATTAGTTTATTCACATTAACAGCACAAATGTCCATCAACAGAATAATCAAATTGGGATCTGCCTATACACGGAACGCTACTCAGCAGCAAGAAGGGATGGGCTCCTACACTTTACATGATATATGCATCACA
>CAUYRH010050971.1:0-13463 GCA_963574655.1 Perodicticus potto | reverse complement strand
ACAACTAGTCCACTACTCCCTGTCACTTTTTGGCAGGGGGAAGTGAGGCCTGACAACCTGGGTACTTGACAGGGGCTGGGGCGATTCACTCAGTTCCAGGCCTGTCCCTGATTGATGTTGCTGCTGGAACAGAACAAGTTCGCAGAATTTATTTCTGTCAAGGCTATTTTCCCTGATCAGACTGGGGCTGCAAATGGGTCTCAGTCTGTGAGTTCCAGCCCTTTGTCTCAGCTTTTATCCCCTGAGGGCCAGGTTGGTCCAAAGATAAGCCAAGCAGCCCCTCTGAGAGTATTCTAATCCCTGCACTCTGTCCCGGCCGGTACCGCCTCAGGCAAATCCTTCACGTGCCTTGGTTGCCGGTCCACTCTGCCAGCACCGGAGAAGCCTCTACCGGACAGAGAAGCTGCCTGCTTCCCCTGGCCGCCCAGAACTGGGAGTGTCTCCTCAAAACATCCCCAGGGGAGCAGCTCTCCTGCTATTGTTCCCGGAGCTGGCTGCTATTTTGTGCCTCAGGAGACTTTCCCCCCAGCCAGGTCTCCTCTCAGCTCACTCCCCTGTCACCACTCCCGAGCCGGAAAACCAGCACAGTTCAGCAACAGTCTGTGCCCATCCACACCCCTCAAGAAAATCTCCCAGAATCTGGACTCTGTGGGGAACAGGCCTCCAGACCTTAGGGTGAGAGTGGAGGGGAACACCAGGAACTCCGACTTGCAGGTAAAGAGTATATACAGTTTTATGCCTGGCTGGAGAGCGCTGCGGCACCCTAGAAGGGGAAGGAGGTCTGGTTTTTAGAAGGTCTCTCCCGTGGGGTAGGATGGGAGGACGTCCGAACTCTGCTGGCTTGTTTGTATGGAGGTTGGGGGAGGGGACTCCCGTCCACTTGGTGATATGCTCTCTACCTTTTTGTTTGTGTCCTCGGGGTCTCAGGTCTCCCCAGCAGGGTTGATGTGCGCTCTTTGACCTTTTCTTTTGGCTCAGATCCAAACCATCGGCTTTCTTGCTGAGTTTCTGTCCTTTAACGCTCCTTTTAGATGGGAACCTCTGCGGAAAGCTGGCTACAGATCGCCATCTTGGCTCCTCCCTCTTTTGCCCATATTTTAATGTTTTTTTTTTCTTGCTCATCTGTGTTCTTTGTAGATTGTGGAAATTAGTCCTTTATCAGATAGGATAGTTGTGAATACTTTCTCCTATTCTGGAGGTTGTCTCTTTACCTTGTTGATCATTTCCTTTTCTGTGCAGAAGCTTTTTAATTTAATCAAGCTAGATTTATTAATATTTATTTTTTATGTTGGCTGTGTTTTCCTTTGGGTTCTTAGTCATAAATTCTTTGTCTACGCTGATGTCTAGAAGAGTTTTCCTTATGTTTTCTTGTAGAATTTTTTTTCTTTTTGAAGAACAGTTTATTTTTATTTTTTATTTTTTTGCAGCTTTTGGCTGGGGCTAGGTTTGAACCCGCCACCTCTGGCATATAGGGCCGGCGCCCTACTCCTTTGAGCCATAGGTGCTGCCCTTCTTCTCAAATTTTTATGGTTTCATGTCTTACATTTGAGACTTTAATCCATCTTGAATTAATTTTTTTTATATGGCAAGAGATAAGGGTCTTCTTGCATTCTTTTGCATGTGGCTATCTAGTTTGATTATTGAATAGGGTTTTCTTTCCCTAGTGTATGTTGTCTAATTTTTTGAAGATCAGTTGATTGTAGGTGGATTGTTTTATGTATAGGCACTTTATTCTGTTCCATTGGTCTATATATCTACTTCTATATCAGTATCATGCTGTTTTGGTTACTGTAGCCTTGTAGTAGAATTTGACGTCTGGTAATGTGATGTCTTCAGAGTGAAAAATTGCTTAGAGGGTGGCACCTGTGGCTCAGTGGGTAGGGTACTGGCCCCATATACTGAGGGTGGTGGGTTCAAACCTGGCCCCAGCCAAACTGCAACAAAAAAATAACTGGGTGTTGTGATGGGTGCCTGTAGTTCCAGTTACTTGGAAGGCTGAGGCAAGAGAATTGCCTAAGCCCAGGAGTTGGAGGTTGCTGTGAGAAGTGTGATGCCACGGCATTCTACCAAGTGCGATATAGTGAGACTGTGTCTCTACAAAAAAAAAAAAAGATAAATTGCTTAGAGAAACAAGGATCATGTGAAATTAACTAACATATGAATAATAGGTATCCCTGAGGGAGAATAAGAAATAGTAAAAAAACATGAGAGAATATATTCAAGGGAATTATTGAGGAAAACTTCTCTAGTATCACCAGAGATTGAGATATACAGATACAAGATGGTCACCTAACACAAGGAAAACCTATAGTGAATAGGACCTCTCTAAGACATAATTATCAACCTAGCCAAAGTCAAAATGAAGATGAAAATTACACAAGCAGCATGATGAAAGCAACAACTAACCTACAAGGGAAAACCCATCAGGCTGGGTGGTGCCTGTGGCTCAAAGGAGTGGGGTGCTGGCTCCATGTGCTGGAGGTGGTGGGTTCAGACCCAGCCCCAGCCAAAAACTACAAAAAAAAAAAAAACCCAAAAACCTAACAGGCTAACATCAGGCTTCTCAGTGGAGACCTTATAAGCCTAAAAGGATTGGGGAACCATTTTAGTTTCTTTTTTTTTCTTTTTTTTTTTTTTTTGAGCCTCAAGCTGTCACCCTGGATAGAGTGTCGTGGCATCACAGCTCACAGCAACCTCCAATTCCTGGGCTCAAGCAAGTCTCCTGCCTCTGCCTCTCAAGTGGCTGGGACTACAGGTGCCCGCCACAACGCCTGGCCATTTTTTGGTTGCAGCCATCTTTGTTGTTTGGCGGGCCCGGGCTGGATTCAAACCCACCAGCTCAGGTGTACGTGGCTGGCGCCTCAGCCCGTTGAGCCACAGGCGCCGAGCCCATTTTAGTTTCTTAAACAGAACACTGATGTCAAAAATTTTGTGTTCTATAAAACTAAGTTTTATAATTGATGGAGAAATAAAGACTTTTCCAGATAAGAAAACATTAAAGGAATTTGTAACTGCTAGACCTGCCATTTAGGAAATACTCAGAATGCTATTATTTTATTTTATTTTTTTTTTAGAAACAGAGTCTCACTTTGTCACCCTCGGTAGAGTGTGTGGCGTCACCACTCACAGCAACCTCCAGCTCATGGGCTTAGGTGATTCTCTTGCCTCAGCCTCTTGCTTAGCTGGGACTATAGACACCCGCCACAACACCCAGCTATTTTTTTGTTGCAGTTTGGCTGGGGTTGGGTTTGAAACCGCCACCCTTCGTATAGGGGGCCAGCGCCCTACTCATTGAGCCACAGGCACCAACCTCAGAACGGCATTATAAAGTAATAGCACAATAGATAACCCACCAGTGTAAAAACACCCATAAATTAAAGCTCACCAGCTCTAATAAAACAAAAACACAAAAGGGAAAACAAAACAATAAGGTATCACCCAACATTATGAACAGAACAGCATTCCAATATCGATGCTGTCACTCTGTGAATGGTCTAAAAGTCCCAATAAGAAGATATGGACTGGTTACAATCCAAGTGTCTGTTCTCTCCAGGAAACACATCTAACTCACAAAGACTCACACATGCTTAAGGTGAAGGGATGGAAAAAATATTCCACATAAATGGAAACCAAAAAAAGAGCAGATATAGCTATTGTCCTAGCAGATAAAATACTTTTTTTTGTTGTTGTTGCAGTTGTCATTGTTCTTTAGCTGGCCTGGGCTGTGTTCAAACCCGCCAGCCTCTTGTGTATGTGGCTGGTGCCATAACCACTGTGCTCTGGGCACTGAGCCACAGATAAAAGACTTTTAATCAACAATGATATAAAAAGACAAAGGTTGTCATATAATAGTAAAGGTAGCAATTTAATAAGCAGATACAATCATTCTACATACATACGCACCTAACATAGGAGCTCCCAGATTCACAATATTTTCTTGTTGAAATTAACTTTTCATTTGGTTTCAAAGATTTGGGGTACTTAGACATTTGTCTGTTGCCTGGCAGCACTGCCATCTGGACTTTGAAATAGAAGAAAAATGGCCTGGTTTTCATAATTAGAAGGCTGAAATTGTGGTTCTCTCCATCTTTTCTCTCAATGTTCCTGAACTAAAACTGCTGTGTCTATTGTAGAGAACTGCAAAGAGCAGAGATGTGCAAAACACCTCATTCTTCTCTTCTTTATTGTCTTGATTCAGTGCATATATTTGGAGTTGGGCACAGGTTGAGTGGATGAAAAAGGAAAAGAGGGAAAGAAGGTAGGTACTTAGGAATACCTACCCTGCTTCTTTCCATGAACTCTCTAATTTACTAAGTACAAAAGAGAATTGAGGGGATTGAAAATTTTATTATTTATATTTTCTAACTTTTCTGAATTAATGCATTTTTGACATATAATTTATATCAATTCTATTTGTGCCAAACATAGTTGTAACCAAATCATATTTTATTTTTGTTATTTTAAAAAGTTGTGGTTAAAACACATACATTTTACTATCTTAAACATTCATCTGTTTATAGGTCAGAGTTTTAACTATCTTCACCTTGTTGTGCAACAGATATCTAGAACTTTTTTATCTTGCAAAACTGAGACACTATTGTCCATCGAACAACTTCCTATTTTTCCCTTCCACCATCCCCTGGCAACCACACTTCTACTTTTTGTTTTTTGAGTTTGACTACTTTAGATACATCATTACTATTAAGAATGTGTCCCCAATTCCATATATTGGAAACTTAACCCCCAATTCGTATGTTTTTAAAGAAAAAAAGATTTTTTAGAAATAGGGTCTCTCCTTTTCACCCAGACTGGAATGCATGTGGTGTGATCATAGCTTAGTGTAGCCTTGAACTCCTGGGCTCAAGCTATCTTTCTGCCTCAGCCTACTGAGGTGATGGTTTTTTTTTTTTTGTAGAGATGGTGGTCTCGCTTTGTTGCCTAGTCTAGAACTCTTGGCCTTGAGTGATCTCCCTTCTTGGCCTTCCAAAGTGCTTGGATTATAAAACACTTGAGTCACTGTGTCTGGTCCCATATGTTTGTGGAATTTGGAGGTAGGGTCTTTGGGAGGTAATTAGGATTGGATAAAGTCATTAGGGTGGGACCCCCATGGCAGGACTGGTGGCTTTCTAAGAAGAGAAATAGAGACTTGAGCTGCCACATTTCTGTGCTCACCATTTGATGCCCTCCACCATCTTATGATGCAGCAAGAAGGCCTTTGCCAGATCCAACACCATGCTCTTGGACTTGCCAGCCTCCAAAGCCATGAGCTAAATAAACTTTTTGTCTTTGTAATTTATCCAGTCTGTGGTATTTTGTGACAACAACAGAAATGGACTGAAACATTCATATAAGTGTAATCATACTATGTTTATCTTTTTGTGACTTGCTTCTTTCACTTGACATAATATTCTCAGGCTTCATACATGTTGTAGCATATGAAAAGGTTTCTTTCTTTTTTAAGGCTTGATAATATTCCCTGGTATGTAAATGCTACATTTTCTCTGTCCTTTGATGGATATTTAGATTGCTTATATATTTTGGCTATTGTGAATAATGATGTAGTGAACCTGGATTTGCAAATACAGTAGTATCTCTGTAAGTTGACCAAAGGGACTGTAATAAACTGGTCAACATAAGGAACTTTAATTGAGTACATATGATACATGTCTAGTTTATGAAAATTAGGTTCACTTAAGGAGGTGGTCAACTATGATGGTTTTTCTGTGTTTGAGATTCTGCTTTTAATTCTTTTGGATATATACTCAGAAGTTGGATTGCTTCATCTTCTGGTGATTCTGTTTTTAATCTTTTGAGGAACCTTTTCCATAATGGCTGCACAACTTTATAGTCCCACCAACAGTACATAAAGGGTCCAGTTTCTCTACATTCTCACTAACAATTATTATTTTCTGTTTTTTTTAATATAAATAAGTAAAATTCTTTATTTAAAGTGTATTTCTTTATCACTGGGCAAGAAAAATGAATAGAACCTTCTCTGAACAAGACCAATGAATGGCTAACAAACATATGAAAAAATGCTCATAGTCCCTAATTGTCAGAGAAATGCAAATCAAAACCACCCTGAGGGCAGCGCCTGTGGCTCAAAGGAGTAAGGCATAGGCCCCATATGCCGGAGGTGGTGGGTTCAAACCCAGCCCTGGCCAAAAACCACACACACAAAAAAAACAAAAACAAAAACAAAAACAAAAAAACCACCCTGAGATATCATCTAACCCCAGTGAATATGGCCACATCATAAAGTCTCAAAGCTGCAGATGCTGGCCTGGATGTGGAGAGAAGGGAACACTTTTACACTGCTGATAGGACTTCAAACTAACACAAACTTTTTGGAAGGAAGTTTGGAGAATCCTCAACTCAAATTAGACCTCCCATTTTATCCTGCAATCCCATTACTAGGCATCTATCCAGAAGAAAAAAAATCATTTTACCATAAGAACATTTGCACTAGAGTATTTATCATAGCTCAGTTACAATTGCCAAAATGTGGGAACAACCTAAATGCACATTAACCCAGGAATAGATTAACAAGCTGTGGTATATGTATACCATGGAATACTATTCAGCCACTAAAAAAAGATGGAGACTTTGTAGCTCTTGTATTAACCTGGATGGAGGTAGAACATATTCTTCTTAGTAAAGCTTCACAAGAATGGAGAAGGATCCAATGTACTCAATTCTATACAAAGGCAGTAGATGAGCTAATACAAGGTGGGGGGGATAGGGGAATGAGCAAGGGGGAGAGGAGAGGGAAGGAGGGAGAGGGATGGGAAATGGTGTATGGCACACCTCTTGGGGGCGGGACATAATTATAAGGGACTTTAACAAATGCACTCTGTGTAACCTAATTCTTTGTACCCTCAATGAATCCCAAACAATAAAAAAGTATTAATTTCTTACTTTAAATAAAAAACCCCAAAGTATATTTCTCTTGTGTGTGTGTGGGATTCCCTTCTTCTTCTTCTTTTTTTTTTTGAGACTAAGTATCACTCTGTTGCCCTGGGTAGAGTGCTGTGGCATCATATTAGCTCACAGCATCCTCAAACTCCTGAGTTCAAGCTGTTCTCTTGGCTTAGCCTCCCGAGTAGCTGGGACTACAGGTGTCTGCCACAACGCCTGCCTAATTTTCTTATTTTTAGTGGAGATAGGGTCTGTCTCTTCCTCAGGCTGGACAGGAATTCCTGAGATCAAGCGGTCTATTAGCCTCAGCCTTCTGAAGTGCTAGGATTAAAGGTGAGAGCCACTGCACCCAGCCAAAATTCTTTTTCCTTAAAGTGCATTTAAAAGTACTCTTTACCCACATCTTTTTTTTTAGACAGAGCCTCAAGCTGTCACCCTGGGTAGTAGAGTGATGTGGCATCACAGCTCACAGCAACCTGCAACCTTCCAACTCCTGGGCTCAAGCTCCTGCTTCCACCTCCCATGTAGCTGGAACTACAGGCACCCACTGCAATGCCTGGCTATTAGTTGCAGCCCTCATTGTTGTTTGGTGGGCCTGGGCTGGATTCGAACCCGCCAGCTCAGATGTATGTGACTGGCACCTTAGCTGCTTAAGCCACAGGCATCAAGCCATCTTTATCCTCTTCTTATATTTCTGTTTCATAAGTAACAAAACTAAAAGGCTATTTCTCTTTATTTTTCTCTTAGCAAAAACAATCCCATGGTGTTATAAAAACTGATTCAATCATTATCAAGCCCAACTTTGCCTCTGTTGGTGACATAACTACAAGAATACTTATTTATATGTGTACCTCTACCTTACCAATTATGTACCGTTAGCTGTCAAAAATAAAATCTGATGGGTCGGCGCCTGTGGCTCAAAGGAGTAGTGCGCCAACCCCATATGCCGGAGGTGGTGGGTTCAAACCCAGCCTCGACCAAAAACTGCAAAAAAAAAAAAAAAAAAAAAACTGATGTAGGTTAGTTGTTATCTACTTAAATGAGATGATCATGGTTTTTCACTTCAGATTATCTGAACTTCTGAAATATAATTAAAATAGCCAACCCAAAGATATAGTAATCTCTTTTTTGGGAAGACTTATTTAAAATATTAACTATTTTAGCACCTGATTTTTTTTTTTTTTTGAGACACTTTGTCACCCTTGGTAGAGTGCGGTGGTATCATAGCTCATAGCAACCTCTCTTGGGCTCAAGGGATCCTCTTGCCTCAGCCTCCCAAGTAGCTGGGACTACAGGCACCTGCCACAACGCCTGGCTATTTTTAGAGATGTGGTCTCTTGCTCAGGCTGGTCTTGAATTCCTGAGCTCAAGCAATCCATTTGCCTTAGTCTCCCAGAGTGCTAAGATTACAGGCATGAGCCACTGCATCTGGCCTTTAGTACCTAAATGAAAAAAATAAAGTTTAGTTCCAAAATAATGTGGCCCCTGCTTGTAATCCCACTGGCAGCTACTAAACACTGTTAAAAACTCTGATAGACTTTGTACCCTTAGCATTAAAAGACCTCACATTTTGAACACAGGAAATGTATTGGTTTAAATAAACATTAATCTTTAATCTTGAATTCTGAGGACACAATCACAAAATAATATTATAGTTGCTTTCTTTTCCTGTTGCAATGATACAGGATATTCCTCCATAGTAAACTTACCTTTCCAGAAGGAAGAAATTATATTTGCAAAACCCAGAATAAAATGACATTTAAAACTTGTATTTTAAACATTTCACAATCTAAGTTGCACGGAAAACTCAAGTGATCACTCGGAAATCTACCATAGTCCAGTTTTTCCAATCCAAGGAGGTCTAAACTTTGGGAAATGATGTGGCTCTTTTCTGCTGCTGCTCTGAAAAATATCTGATCAAAATGAAGCTTACAAGTAGCAGTTATTCCAAGATTAGAGTTCATTTGTATATCTCATGTATACTTACAGTACTTAGTTTTGCCCCCAATCTCCCAGACATCCAAAATATTGTTGGGTAAACCACATTTGGTAACTTCTTGATCCCTTAAATTTATATCTACTACAAATATAGCCAGCTGACTCTGGGGCAGTGGTTCTGAACTTCCCTAATGCCGCAACCCTTTAATACAGTTCCTGTGGATCGGGAACCACAGGCTGAGCACCACTGCTCTGGAGCCTCTTGTATTTTCTTTAAGACCAGTTTTAACTGATCATTCGTTCCTTACCATGCTTTCTGTTGCTCCCCAAATGGGAAGTCATAAGGCAAAGTTCATTTCCTGACATACTCACCCCAGACATCCCCTCCACTGTGAGCTTTTCCCTAATTTTCCTAGGCCATCAGTGACTTCCTCCTTTATACTCCAATAGCATACTGGACAGACTGCTTTAAAGCTCCCTAGAATGCACACATAAAAGGTTTCTCATCATTTGGGTACTGGGTAGAGGGATAACCTCTTGGCTTTTTAATTTCACTTTGATTTCTTTAACATTATAGTTGTGTGTCTTTAACATATATAGTTCTTTAACATTACAGAAGCTTCATGACCTTCAAATGTTTGTGGAAAAGAATTTAGGCTGAGAAGCTCAAGGCCCCAAGTTCCCTATAATAATAATCTCATAATTACTAACTCTCTTCTTTAGGTAGCTGTAATATGGGGGAATAACTTCCTATAAAAATATCACATCAGGGTTGTACAAAGCTAAGTAGGAACACACCCTTGGAATCCTCTATTGCAGATTGTTCAGATCCAATCCATCCATATTCCAGGTAATGCAAGAGAACATGCTATCATCTTCTTGCTGAGTATTTTCAGATGGGCTGATTTTAGAATGAGCGGAATCAGTTGTTTCTTCATTGGTTAGGTCAACATAGGTCTTAGGTGGTCAGAGGTGGTCTCAGGGTGGCTTTCGAAGGCACTGTCCTCCACTGGCGACTGGAAGTATTGTTTTGTTTGTTGTTTGTTTTTAAATAATAGCTACCTAGTGAATGTGAGGTGATATCTCTTTGTAGTTTTGATTTTGATTTGCATTTCCTTAATGTTAGTGAAATTAAACATTTTTTTCATGTGAATATTAGCCATTTATATATATCTTCATTGGAGAAATGTCTATATCTGTGTAGGGATTAATATTTAGAGTATATAAAAAATTCCCACATTCAACAACAGCAACAAAAAATCCAAACAACCTGATTAAAAATAGTCAGAAAGTCAATAAAATATCTCTTGTGCTACTCTGTGAAAAAGTTAAGCCGTGTGGAAGAACCATTTACTATTGCAGGAGGTAGGGTATCTACAGTTTACCTTGGGTACATGATCCTTGTATATATGAACCTCAATTATCGTATATTTCTTATCTCTGCATGTTAGGTATGTATATATATGGAGGGTGCCAAAAATTGTGTACACATTTTAAGAAAAGAAAAAACTATTAAAATTATAATACTCGATATATCGTGATAACTAAAGATGAATACAAGCTACGTTTAACTTCCGCAATTATAAGAGGTACTCAAAGTAGTCCCCATCAGCATCACACAGTTCTGATTATGGTGAACTGCTGCTTGACCAATGCTGACTAGAGTGTCCACTTTTATTGCTGTGTGTGCCATTTTAATTTCTTCCCCAAGTACTGCCAGTGTAGCTGGTTTTCTACAGTACGCCACATCTTTTAGGCTCTCCTATAAGAAAATGTCAAGGAGTGTTGAGTCAGGAGAACCTGGGGAAGCTCAGCTGTACCCCTTTATCCTATCTGTTGTCTTGACAAACTCTCATTGAGGTAAGCTCTCACGTCTCAGTGCATGTAATAATCTTGGGACGAAAACTTCTCATTTTGCTGTTTTAAGAATGTATCATATACTTGTTCTGCTAACTCTTATCTCATGTGCACAGTGTTTAGTAGACTTCTGAGGCAAGTGTGTAAACAGTTCCAACACTGTAGCGGAAGCAGGACTTGTTGCTGTGGGAGGCCTCCCGGATCTTCCCTTGTGCACATCAAACACACAGTACCATGAGTCTCCAACTTATGATGAATGCATACAGTTGTTAGACATGTTGGAGATTATTTTGTATACTTGTGCCTCCGTTGTCATTGTACTTCCACAACATTTTTGAATTTCAGTATGGTTTTGCACTCCTCAAATGACAACTGTGCTTCTGCCATTTTCTTTGACTGACGTGACTGTTGCATGGTGACACTGGCATTTATTTGGTTAACAACATCTTTTGAGCTAACATCATGCTACACATTGATACTGTAATTCAACTTTGAAAAGTAATATATAGATAACATTCCTTAAAATATGTATATGCTTTTTTTGTACCCCTGGCATATATGTATATTTGAGAGGGTGATAGTGAGACGTTAGGCTGAGTGGTAGATTCTGAGTTAGAATCTATAAGGCATAGAGGAATTAAAGACTTTTAGTCATAAAGTGAGAGTATTTTTCATTTATTCCTAAAGCTTTAAATGTACATGTATTATCATTTCCCTTCAGCCTAGAGGATTTCCTGTAGTCTTTTTCTATAGTTTAGGTTTGTTGGTGATGAATTCCTTTTCCTCTGAATATGTCTTTACTTGTCCTTCATTATTGTAGAATATTTCTGGTGGACAGAGAGTTCTGAGTTGGCAGGTTTTTTTTTTTTAACTTTAAAATGCTTCAAAGACATATTCCAGTATTTTCTGATTTCCATTATTTCTGATAAGTTAGTGATCAGTCAAATCATTGCTTGCCTGTATGTAATCTGCTGCTTTTCTCTGGCTGCTCTTGAGATGTTTATCTTTGTATTGGGTATTGTTTTTATTTGTATTAATCTTATTTGGAGTTATCTAAGCTTATTGAACCTGTAAGTTTTTGACTTTCACCATACTCAGGAAGTTTATTCTCATGTATTCTTTCTTTTCCTTTATATCTCTTCTTGGTCTCCACTTACACATATGTTAGACCTATTGATAATAACTCACAAATGCCTGAGGCTCTGTTAATTTTTTTATAAAGATTTGTCTTCCAAATTTATTGAATTTTTTAAAAAACATCTTCAGTCTGCTGTTATGCTCATTCAATGAAATTTTAAAATCTTTGTATAGTTTATTTTTAAGTTCTAGAACTTTCATTGGGTTCTCCTTTATGGTTTCTATTTCTTAGCTAAAAATTCATATCTTTTTATTGATTATTAGGATTTTTCTTCATCTCCTTGATCATAACTATAAAAGCTGCTTTAAAATCCTTGCCTGCTAATTCAATTATCTGGGTCATTTTGGGATTAGTTCTATCGATTGCCTTTTCTGTTGAGTGTGGGTCACATTTTTATGTTTTTCTGTATGTCTACTGCTTTTCAACTGTGCCATGGATTTTATGAATGATGCATTTTAGATCTTCTCAATTCTGTTTGTTGTTCAGAGGAGTTTTTTTTCCTCTTAGCAGGCAACTCTGAACTCTATAAACGATCTTAGTATCTGTCTAGCTTTAAGTTTGCTGCTTGGAGCGTGTTCCATATATGCATAGCTCAAGGTCAGCTAGAAATTTGGGCAGAATTAATACACTGAGTGAGTCTTCCTTTCTGTTGTTCTTCCTTTCCCAGGGTTTTCCTCTTCACTTCTCAGAACCCACGGTCGTCCCATACTCTGTCCTCTGGACTTTAAGATCATTAAAACTGCAGTTTTTTTATTGGGGTGTTGTGTACTCGATGAGCTGAAGGAGGCAGGTCTGTCCTCAGCGCTATTCTGTATTTTAAATGTTGACACTTCTCCAGTGTCTGTTTGCCTGTTTGCTATCGAATGCTTTCAGATAGTTTTTAATATTCTTTTCCAGAGTTCATAGTGATTATTTGTGAGAGGGTTCATGTGGTAGGAGCTACACCCATCTTATTAATCTATAACATTTTCAATAATCTTTCTGTAATATTCGCTTAAACGAGATATATAAAGCTCCTTTTAACAATTAATTATCTCTTATCCCTAATTATTTGATCCTCACCAAAAAACCCCATGCAATATAAATATTATCATTATCACTACCCTTTAGCTGGGAAAACCAAGGCTCATAAGTTTAAGTAACTTGGCAAAGTTCACACAGATCAAATTTCAGGCTTTTTGACCTCCAGTCTAGTTTACTTTTTGTGGAGCTATGTTGTCTTTATATGATGAAAGCAGCCCAGTGGTGACATTAAGTTATAGGTGATCTCATGCAATAAAGATGGTTCCAGTCCATGAACCCCTGTATCACTCTCCCTCCGGAGAAACCCTAACTGCCCCCTTCTATCAGTGCCCGATTCAGCAGGAAGCACTTAGATCGAGTCTTCGCCTTTTTTCCCTAACAGCAGTTAGAGTTTCTGCTCGGAGAGGGAGAATTAATGCAGGACATTTGGCGCCCTAGCCAGCTCAGTGGAGGTGGCGGACCTGCCGCCTCCTCCGTGGTGGTGTTGGTGCTGCGGCAACCAGCTGAAGAGCCAGTGGGCTGGATGACAGGCAAGGAGGGGGACCTACAACGCCCACCAGAGGCTCCAATAGCCAAAAAGGCTGGACAA
>CAUYRH010050970.1:0-30990 GCA_963574655.1 Perodicticus potto | reverse complement strand
GGGCGATGATAGAAGGGGGCAGTTAGGGTTTCTCCAGAGGGAGAGTGATACAGGGGTTCATGGACTGGAACCATCTTTATTGGGTGTGGCTTGATGACATTTCTGGAAAACATAAATCTGATTAGTGTAATCAGTAATAGGCAAAGGTAGAACAGCGTCAGGTCAGAAGCACTTATTCAGTGATGCTAAAAGAAAATCATATTCGGATTTTTCTTGCAAATTTACTGTGATTTCTTCTTGGACCAAAGTGGTATTTACATGTGTGTTGCTTAATTCTAAATAACTGGAGTTTTCTAGTTAGATTTTTCTTATTGATCCCTAGCTTAATCCCTCTGTGTTCAAAACCATGTACTCTTTTTGAGGGGAATTTATTATATTTGATTTATGATTCAGAATTTAGCCACCCAAAATGCAACAAGAGCACATCAAAAGAACTAAGTTCTGTACTGGTAGGTCCTGAATAGTACTTGATCTGATTTTAATAGTCATACTAAGTATTTTGTCTGCGTTTTTTATCAGTTATTGAGAGGTGTGTTAGGCCTTCTTGTTTGAATGAATTGATCTATCTCTCCTTTAGTTCTAACTTTTTATTTGTATTATATGTTCTGAAGTTATATTCTAAAACTTAGAACTGTTAAATTTTTCTTTGTATTTTTTTTTTTTTTTGAGACAGAGTTTCACTCTGTTGCCCTGGGTAGAGTGCAGGGGCATCATAGCTCACAGCAACCTCAAACTCCTGGGCTGAAGAGATCCTCTAGCCTCAGCCTCCCAAGTAGCTGAGATTATAGACTCCAGTCACAATGCCCCGCTATTTTTTTTAGAGATAAGTTCTCATTATTGTACAAGCTTGTCTTGAACACCTGAACTTGAGCAATCCCTCCATCTCAGCCTTCCAAAACACTAAGATTACAAGTGTGAGCACTGCCTGGCCTTGTTAAAATTTTCTTATACAATAAAATTTTTATTTTCATGAAATATTTTTCTTTATTGTTAGAGATGTTCTGTGCCTAGTTAAAATCAAGAAACTATCTTGCTTTTCTTCATGTTAAGCTTAATGTCTTTGGCAGAGGTTCAAAAACTGGGTGGCAACTTTCAACAATTATGTCACCCTCAAAGTGTTCTCAAAGTCCTTCCCTACGGACCAAGATTTTGCTGCACTTTTCCAGACCTACCCATTATTATAAAATGTGGATGGGATCCTGACACTGACATGTTTTGTTTTAAAATCTATCACCTCTTACTTTTTTTCACTCTATTTTCTTTGCTTTTATATGCTACCACTTTCCAAGAAACAGTAAGGAAAAAGTTAAAATCTCTAGAAGTATTATTTTTCAGCCCCATAGTTCTGTGATGACACAGCAATATAGAATAATCCCATGGCCTCTTTTCATTTCCCTCTGACGCTCAAGAACCTGTGAGGGCTTTTTATTGGCATTGAGGGCATGACCTGTCATACCCAACACAAACTTAGGGCTCACTTTCTTTAACCTTAGATGGCTTTTAACCAAGGCTTCCTCTAATCAGTATCACTTCCCTGTACCAGCAGTGGGTGCTTTGACAATGATTTTTTTTTTCCTTAATACAAAGATTTAGAAAAATATGCACCATAAGATCCAAACTATGCAATTTTCTTGTGAAATAGGGGAACAGATCAAGAAAATCTCACTCAAATGTATTTTGCCCTTTAATGCGAAAGAGTTCAGCTAATTTTGGGAAGTGTTTGCATTGGCACATAGCCATTAAGAATTCCCGCCAAAATTAGGGCAATTTTAACAACCACTCTTACCCTGAATACAACATCCTGCTGTTTAATGGTGACTTAGTTGTAGGAAATACTAAAATCTCTTGTTGTTGTGCTTTTCTATACTTAGACTTTTTGCTTTTAGCGCTCTCCTCTGCCCTCGCAACATCAGCCACATGCTGAAGGCTACTCAATTATATTTTTCTTCTCTTATTCCAAACTTTAGAAGTTATATTCAAGTGACTCTAAACATCATTACCTTAATCGTAAGAACTTCAAATTGAAGATATCCTTAGCAGACATTATCTAAACTCATGATTCTAAACTTTCCTCTACGTAACGGAAGCCTGCATAGCCACTCTAGAGAATTGTGACAAATCCCTCATTACTCCCACCAATAATTCATGATCACTTTCTACTTACTACTTGAAATGAATATTTCTATCTCAGAAATAGCAGCTGACTCAGACACTTCTAAGGCTTTTATTTCAGGCATAATGTCTCCTCAGGCGACTGCAACTGCTTCGGACTTACTTTCTCTTGCTGTCTATCTCACATTCCCTTATCTATTACCCCAGCAAACTAGAGTAATTGTCCTGAATAAGCATACTCCTGATTCCATACTCTAATGGTTCCTGACTGCCCAAACATAATTTAAGAGCCTTTTCATCTTTTATTACTTGACTCCTCTTTATAATTTCAGCTCTATTACTAAGCTCTCTTTACCACTCATGCCTCATGCTTTTTGCAACCATCTATTTATTTACTAATCTCCTTTACTAGAGAAAAAATGACCCAAGAGCAGGACTCTGTTTAGTTTTGTATCTGTAGCAGTTGGGAGAATCCTAGCACAAGCCAGGCTTCAGTGTTAATGGAAGGCACAACGTATGAGAAAAGAGGTCCTTGATGTTTAAGTGACTCTTACCAAATTGTGTTTACAAGCATTCACCCAAACCACCAGCTTTGTTTTCATTCCATGGTGGTCCATGAAGAAAGGTGATGACCTATTTTAAATTTGAGGCATTTATAACTCAGTGGAAATATTTAAATGACCTCAAACTGTAACGATAAGATGTAGTGTAAATAACACTGACTCAGGAATCTGGAGATCCTAGTCCGATAACCTTAGGGAAGTGACCTCATCTCTTAGAAATTTATTTTTTCTGGGTCTTATTTCTCAGATCTTTTCGGCTCTAAAGTCATGTGGACTGAGACTCATCTTCCCATCACCTCTGTGTTAGGTTTGTTCCACTTTGGCTGCACTCTTCCTTCTCTTCTTAACTTTACCTTGTTGCACTTTTGCCATTTTTAAGTCCGGTGTCACAAACATGAACGTGCGTCCTATTTTTTGATGTCCCCCTCTTTTCCATACTAATTAAATCATATTAATGACTATCATTTCTACATAGCAAATTTAGTTGAAAGAATGAGCCTGTGCTCTGTCTATACAGACATTTGCACTAATTCTAATGAAAATCAAGTATGAACAACAGTGTGTCTACTCAAGTGTCAGAGCTACGCTGGCTGCAGGTGCTGTATTTATTAGCTCATTTATATTTCATAATGGCAGATAAAGTTCCCATATAATACTGAGTTTCTAGTACCTAGATCTGATGATGAACACAATGACAGATTTGGGGTGTAGTACAGACACATTTAGAATAAAGCTGATTGTCTGGGGTGTATATTCTTTCAAAAACCAAATCATTAACTTGAAAATAAAAGACAAGTCTTGATCAACTCCAAATGATTGCTTAAGATCTGATCAGACCTGAACAGCCATTACTTTAATATAAAAAGCAGACTCTCTGGCTAGCCCTGGAGTGAGAACAGGAACTCGAGCAGCGATGACAACACTTGACGTGGCCGGTGTCTGAGGCTCCCATCATCATGTGCAGTGTCCTGTTCAGTTCAGCAAATTCCACAGGATTTTGCACCCCATTCACTGTCCTGGTGACAAGATCTGAAGTCTGTCAGCAGACAGAAAAGTCACAGCAACATCATGTGCATGTGCTGGACTCTCCTGGTGTTTGTAACGTGTACTGGCTGCCTTGCTTCAGTGATCACCTTCCAGTCTGATCTGCAGTGAGTTTGGAAAGAGAAAAGCAGTTAAGCATTTTCCCTGTACTTCAATGTGTTTTCGATGATACTTAGGAGATACAGTCTTTCTTCTTTAGGAACATTCTTGGAGATTACCAAGTCTTATCTTCTCATTTTATAGACAAAGGAATCAAAGGCTGATGAGACTGAATGATTTACTCAAGATTTACAAATAAGATGAATTAGGTGTATGAATTCAACTTCTCCTAATTTCCAGTCCAGGACTTTCTCTACTCTTTCATGCTTCTTTTACAATTAGACCAAAGCTATGTTTAATTATTAAGGACAATTACACTATCAATACAAACAGCTATTATCTTTCTGCACCTGGCCAGAGGGAGAACCTTTTTCTTGAGGGCACATGTCTTCTCTGATGCACCAGGAACTGGTGGGAGGTTCCACTCTTGCAATACTTTGGAATTGATTCTCTACAAATTAAATATGTGTTTGGTGGCCAGTGGCCCATAATTCAACACATGTTCAGTAGAGAAGTGATTATCAAACTTGCCTGGGTATTATAACCAACAACATTTTATGGCTATTTATTTGTTTAGAAAATTGACTGAATTATTCTACTGCTTTGATATATGACAATCAATGTCATAGCATTGAGTTTAAAGAAGGAAGACAAAAATGGATAAGAAATGAAGTACCTCTTTGAGTGTCTAGCGTGTCAAGATAATAAAACTTCTTGAGATAATTAATGGTAACATATTTGAAATGTGAAAAAAATAAATTGCTGCACTATTTCAGTGAGCATGTTTACTATTTAGTTTTTTGTTGGTATTTTATTTATTTATTTAATTTATGAGACAGAGTCTCACTGTCACTCTGTGTAGTAGAGTGCCATGATGTCATAGCTCACAGCAACCCTAAACTCGTGGGCTCAAGTGATCCTCTTGCTTCAGCCTTATGAGTAACTGGTACAACAAATGACTCTTAAGCTCAAGAAGTCCACCTGCCTCAGCCTCCCTGAGTGCTGGGATTACAAGTGTGAGTCACTGTGCCCAGCCATTGTGGGTATTTTGAATACTAGCTGCACAGAAATATTTGTCAGCCCATAGGAATTGCCTAAGTTTTACTTCCAAGTTTGCAAAGTAAGAACTGTTTTTTATTTACTGTCAGATATCCAATCACTTCTCATTTCCTGCGTCAGTTTCATTCATTTCTGTTGATCATAAGCCGCTTTGCTGAAGAGAGTGTCTTCATGGAAAAGGACAGAGTGAGTGGGTATTGAACAATTATTTGAGGAAAGCACGCATTAGTCTCTACAGGGAAGATTCTATGATGTAATTTAGCTACAGATTTCAGTGGTATCCCGCAAATGAAGCAAAATTCCCTTTCTTGTTTATATATTGCTGTACGTTTTTTCTATTCTTTAGTGATTTATGTTTTGTTCATTAAGACTCTCACTTATCACATAAAGCACTGTTAAGCATTTCTCTTTGAAAAACAAGCATTTTATACAGTAAATAGTCTATAAACTAATAATTATTTTGTATATACATAATTTGATTAGCCAAAACTGATTTCATTTAATGAACAGGAGCATCCTCAGATTGAGAGGGGACTTTGTACACTCGTTAAGTAAAAGCCTCAGCTAATAAGTAGATGTTGATGGTAAAGACATGGTTTTTAGAGTTTGAATAATGGAGTTCAAATATTGTTTCAACTAATTAGCTGCTTTAACTGTCTGTTTCCATTTCCTTATTCATTAAATTTTGAGGATGATAACATTAACATTGACCTCAGAGAGCTGAATTAAATTCTGTGATATGCAAAGTCCTTTAAATGGTGCAAACCTTCAGCTCTTCTATTTTATATGCATTTAACAATATTTGGAAATGTGTTTCAAATTGTTTTACAGTCCAGCAGACATAACATTATCAACCACTTTTCAGACTTCATAGTAAAACAAAGAGAAAAAAATGAAAGATAAAACAACTACCATCATAATCCAGATTTGCATATTTTTTTAAAAGGGGGATGTCACAGAGATAATAACTTACATTGTACCCATAAAAAGGGTGAAAATAAAATAATGAGCATCCTTATCCATGTCTCACCCTACTTAGATCTTCTTGTAAAATAAACACACATTGGGGCATAAAGAAGCATTCCACAGAAAGAATATCTTCAGAGACCAAATTTTTCATAAAAGTTATAGCTGTAACTTTCAGTAAAATGTCAAGAATGATCCAATCCATATGTGGATTAACGTGACCTCACAGAAATCTTTGAAATGTTAGATGCTGTTTGGGAAAACTGTTACCTTGGTTTCCACAATTCTTTTTAATGTCCTCTGCTTACTCAACAGCAAGAATTCTTGATAATGAGTTCATCTCCCATTCTAGAAGTGAAATTAGATTTCTACTGCAAAATATATTCTCACTTTGTACATGCTTTCTGTCAATAAGTTTTCACTTAAAGTACACCATATCACTCACCTACTCAAAAGATTTGCCTTAGTGCTTTTAAAGCAGACCCAGCATCTCACGTACCTTGGTTGTTAAACTCCAATGTATGGAGAATGCTCTATGATTTGGAAGCATTGCTACCCCAGAGTTTAAAATTAATTTTTACAGAAATTAATATTTTTAGATATTTTGTGTAAAATACAACCAAATATATGTATAGCTTATCTCAATCATCTTTAAATCTTGCACTCAAATTATTTTACTTTTTTTAGGCTATAGTCATGTCTAACTGAGTTACTTTTAAGAAATTAAAATAAAGTGGAAAACCATTAGTAGATTTACATTTAATAAATCTAAGTACTTTCTTAATAAGTATATCATAATGTATATCGATGAATTATTGATATTTCTTAATATTTTATAGTGAAGAAAATTAGGTTTGGGCACATTAATGAAACACACGACAATACATGAATAAATAGTCAGCTCCGCCTCTGAAAAAGAAAGGGGACATCAGATTTCCTGTTGTTTGATTCCCTGTTAGCTTTTGTATTAATTGTGCTGTCAGAAGTGAATTTTAGGTAGGGTTCTTCAATAACTTGGAAAATTCTGTGATGTTTTATGAAAGAGTGAATTCACATAGAGAAATGGAATATTTTGGTTTGGTGATGTATTTATAACGCAAAATGCATAATGTTATTGGCAAGGTACAGGCTGATATTGTCATATTACAGTTCCTTTAAGTATTGTCAAGAATTATGATCACATGGTGTTATTAAAACATCAAACATCTATACTTTTCACAAAAAAATCCAACTTAATTGTGGCATTGGGTTCTTTCTGTGGTTTTGCAACAGGGCTCTCTGATCTTTTCTCAAGGCAAAGCTACATTTTCTTTTATGTACATAAAACTCAGTTTTATACTGGGTGACACCTGAGGTTTCTTTCAGTTTTAAAGTATTATGATCCTAGAGTGTTTCTGTGTGGTGAAAAGGATCTCAAATATTTAGTTCTATATTTTAACTTCACAGAAAATGAAATGAATTAAAATAGTTTGCCATTTGCATCCACCTGAGTTTAAGTTAGGATCTTTCCTGTTAAGAACTACATTTCCATTCAGCTTTTTGAAAATATTTTGAGACATATTATAAATTTTTCTTCTTGAAAAGAGTTGATCATATATGAGATTCTATGACACTATGGTTATCTCCGAGCCAGAACTTTGCCTCATAAGGCACACAAGGACCGATGGCAGTGAGTATCAGCTACGATGAAGTGTATAGATTTGAATATATGGTCTTTAACTTCTTAGAGTTTAACACATAACAAGGGATGATAGAATTTAATATGCCTTCCAAAAAGGTTTTATCAAAAATTGTGGGCTCCAGCATTTTGAATGACTGTTACGTATATAATTCAGAATTAGGCCCATATTTATTGCCAGACTCTAAACAAAATGCTTTGTTTTCATGCTGTGGTCTCTGTATAGCACATTTACCCTGCTAATCAGCCTACACTTCTAAGACTTCCAAGAGCTCAAACCGAATTGCTTCTTTTCCTCCTCAGAGATTTGCAATCCCATTTGTTTTTAAGCTTTTAGGAAGAAAAAAAAAATCTTGGCTTTACATAAGAGCTGTGCCTTGTGGAAGTTTTGGAAATTTTAAATTGCAGGCAAGATCCCCACTCGCAGGTGAAACATTATCTGGTCATCTTGTCATTAGTACTGACAGTTTTGGCTGAGGTTGAAGTTGAGAAAAATGCTGGAATGAGCCTGGAAACAGTCATATGTTCCTCATCCATCACCTCATTAATCACAAAGTTAACATTGTCTCTGAAACAACACTGCTCTGTTGTAGGGTAATCCTCATTTATGGCCAAAGCTACTAAACAATACTCAAGAATACACATTCTCCTCTGTGCCCTGCCAAGTATGCTTGAGACATGACAACTATGACATTATTTATTGAAAATTAAAGAAGAAAGAAGGATCCTGGAAAACGATCTCATTTTTATAGGTATAGAGAATAGAATATGCTTATAAGAGTTACATGCAGTTGCATTTTTCTTTTTACTATTTGTATCATCACTTATGGCCAGATATAAAATGAAGTCAGAAAACCTTACATGTAAAGTTACACCTTATACTTCAGAGTATACTTCTGTCCACCAATGGCCACAGTATCTAATATCTCATCTCCAGCTCGCAGGGTAGTGAGATCATACAAGTTTATGATATCAATACAAAGCATTATGGAGGAAATGGAGAAATGATAATGATGACAATTGGGTACAATTCTGATTTATGTGCACACTATTCCAGAGGTATAAATAAACCTCTTAGGGAAATGTGTTCATTTAATGTGTTGGAGTTGCAATATATCACTAAATCCAGAGAGCAAATGTATCTCCATAAGTACTTAAATTTTACTCAGAGGCAGCTGACTATCCCAGGGGATCTGGTTGTGCTTTAAAAGACATGAAATTTAGGTCTAAGATGATGAATATGTTTATTATTCAGAAAAATATATATGTGCTTACATTAGAGAAAATGAAATGTTTTAACTATTTACTCTTCACAAAAAAGAGTACATTTGAAATAAATATTTGTATTTATGGGTATTATATGAGGGGATGGTGAAATTTATCTTTTCTTTAAACTCTGTAAATATATTCTATCCTTTAGAACTAAGAAAATACAAAATAATAGCAATGAAAATGCATCAAATAAATTCTTCAAGCAATCTAATGTTGCTCAAAGTTTAATTTGAGTATTTGAAGGATTTGAGAAATTCCACTTAGGTTACATGAGGCTAGTCTGAACTTTTGCCATATTTAATTTAATATGACTACAAATTGTGATATAATTCATACAAATAATTTATTAATATTCTAGTTATAATTATCTGAAGTTGAAAAATTTTAGGAACAGCAAATATGTTCTTTTTAAAAAATATTATGAATATATAACATTGAATAGATTTGTGAGGTACATGTGATGTTTTGATACAATGTTTAATGGTCAAATCAGGGTAATTGGAGTTCCGAAATCCCACACATTTATCATTTCTTTGGGTAAGGAACATTTCGATTCTAATCTTCAGTTGTTTTGAAATAGACAATAAATTACTGTTAAATATAGTATCTCTGCTGTGCTACCAAATGCTACATCTTATTAGATTAAATCTATTATTTTTTACTTTATAAAAATTTATAAGCCCATGCAACAGGTAAAATGAGAAAAAAACTGAAAAATAAGGAAATCATAATAATACAATATGTCTGTTTGACTATTTATGCTGTGTTCCCTTCACTTTCTTCAAATTTCTTGCTCTTCACTTCTCAAAGCTGTTCTAGCTAGTTTCTGTCTCTAATACTGTACCAAATACCGTTTTTCCCACTATGGATAGTCATTACCTCTTAACGAGTATATTTTATAATGTATTTCCAGAAATTATTTTATCTGTTTATTATGTAATAACTTTTATTTTTAGTTCAGTTCTTTGCATTCCATTCCCTCCTTATTGAATGCCTGCCTTCTGTTTTGTGACGTCCCTTCTAAGTCTCTTATGCTTTGACTACTCTTTGTGAGTCAAACAACGATCCACTTTTTTAGCCTAAACCTTAAAAAGTTGTTTCTAGGAGGGTTTTGTTATTTGGTTCTTTTACCATGTCAGCCATTCTGGAATCATCCATTCCTTTGGTTTTCTCTGGTATTTTATGCCTTTCCAAGTATCATTAGGACATGACAATCATCCAACTCTTCGTCCTCACCTGACCTCTCTCTCCTGAGGTCTAGATTTCTATTTCCCATTGTATCTACTAGACATTTCTTCCTGAATATCTTCTTGTTTCTTTTAAAATTAATCTGTGTTAAGAGGAAATCTTTCTTTCTGGTTCTCCTCATGTATTCTCTACCTTTATTAATTATGTCACCAACTCATAACCACAGTCCTCCAAAAGAACATTGACTTTTTCTCTAATTCTCTTTCACGTTTAGCCAATCACAAAGACTGCCGAAGCTGTCTTGAGTGAGATCAGCCAAAGTTGTACAGCCAGTAAGTGTATAACAGCAGGTGGCTCAACCCTAGTGAGTCTCTAACTCCCATGTTCTTCAGTCAGACAATGAATGATATACATCTATTTATTATCTTACAGTTTTAGTTGCTGTTCTTTTTACATATACTTTTTTCTGAATTAAAAAATTTTAACTAACTTTCCTGGGCTATGATACATGAAGTTAATATAATATAAAATTTATTATTTCACGAGATGTTCCATTCTCCTAAGCTGTTGACAAAAAAATTATACATTCATATATGAGGTTTCTATACAATTTTCAAATCAACAAGTGCAAAAGGGATGTCATTAAAGATTAAAATGGCTAATAAAAGAGGACCTTTAAAAGTTCACACTTAAAACACAAAATGGAAAGTTGAAATAAAGGATTGTTTTGCATATCAAAAATAGTCCTGTTACTGCCAAAAGCACACTCCAGGAGCATAGAGAAATTCAATAGCATGTGTAAGATCCCAGTCTAGGTCATCACAATTTTATATTGTGATAATTTATCAAACCAAAACCAAGCTCTCATGTCCTCACTATGTACCATGCAAAGAAAACAATCCATAAATTCCCAATTGAAAAACCCTACTTCTAAATATGTTCCAAGTTTACATTTACACAGATTGGAGGAAAACAAGGAAAGCAGAAATCAACCTGTAATGAAAAAAGACATCTTAGTCTACTGGTTATTAGTTTACTGGTGAAGTTCTAATTGATACAAAAATAGATTTGGATAATACCAACAAAAGTATACAGTAAGTAATTTTTATCCCCCAGTTTACAGTACTGCAAAAAGTTTGAATAGTAAAATCATTCATCTCTACCCCATTTACCCCAATTCATAAACCTGTCAAGCTTCAGATATTTGGTAAGTAAATCAAATATAACCTCTTACAGGTAAGAATTCTTATAAATAAACAAACAAGCATACAAACAAACATGAATATAAACATATTATTTCTATAAAATTTCTATAATTTTTGTCCATCTGTAATACGTGAATATATATATTGGTTCATATCTTTGAAGAGAATCTGAATTTATATTTCTAAATATCCTCCTTATCAAGAGTAGAACAAACTCATATATATGATTTGTGTAAATACTATATGCATACATGTATTAAATGTATATTTATAATTATTACCTGTTTAGTACCTACACATGTATGTATATGTGTATGTATAATAATATAGTTGATATACTATGCATTTTCCCTATGGTGTGAAATTATTAGATAGCGTATGAAATTTCAACATGAATGAGGGTGCCTTTGAATATTCATAAAGAACAAGTCTTGATGTATATAGAAAATATTTCTTGATATAATCATCTTGGTATAATGTCTGGTATTATCATTATCTGGGGCAAAAATAAGTGAAAATAAAATCAATCCTCACATAGAGTTGTCAGCTGTAAGAATGTAACAACGGATGTAACAGCTGTAATAGTATTTTTGACATCACCATTTTGGATTAGCAACTACAGCCAGCACTTAAGTTCCTATCTTCCTGAAGGGTTATCCCAGAAGTATATGAAAATATAATGAATTGCCCACCTTGTTCCATCAGGAAGGGGAAGGAGAGCTGTTGTGAGCAGGTCTGTTAGAAAATCTTAAGTTAGGCACAGGAAGAGTTACAAATGAGAAACAGATTATTAGGTCTGCTGAGGTCAAAGGGGAAGTTGAGTTTGTGTGGGAGGGTGGCAGAGTGCTTACAAGGGTCAGGCAAGGGGACAAATCTCTTACCCACCATCCCAGAACTATACTGTATTTAAAATGGTCGTTTTCCTTAAACAGAGTAACTTTCTGTAAAGTTACTATTTTAAAAGCCTTAAATATTTTCATTTTCAATTCCATCTCATTAAAATTAGAGAATTATGAATTAGACTTAGTGATTTCAAAGGTAGACTTATTTAACAAATCCCATAACTGTCTCAGAAATAATATCTAAAAAATACAGATACCTGTTATTTACTATGGTGCAAATACCCTGAGTAAAATTCTGGATTTTCTATTTGTCTGGAAGAGCTATTATAGACACAGTGTTGGGGTGTAAATATTTTCAGGAACCCTGCTATTATTAAATGTCCAAGCACTTTTGTGAAGTTTCAATCCATTCGTATATATTTAAAATACTTTTGATCTTGTTTTTTAAAAAGGAAAAATACTATAATGTCTTAAATTAAAATAAGCTTAGTTTAAAAATATCTGCATTAAAACAAGTAAAAATCATGTAACTATTTCTATTGTTGGGGCAAATATTGTAGCTGCCTTTCTGACCTTCCTTTCACATGAACTCCCCTTGATGGGTCTGGTTAAGTTTTGCCCCCAGCCACAGAAACCCCTGCTTTTAGGCCCTACTTAAATGTACCCTTTTGCTACTCAATATTTTCCACACGTCCACATGAAACAGAGGAAGCCACAGTCAATTCAGCACTTCTCTTGGGTGTGTAAGAGGACAACCTTGTTGTCCATTGTTGTCTGGATCATGCTTTCCGTGTGAAATCCCCCAAGACTATTACATTGACTAGAAGTTACATTCTTCCACTCTTTGTTACATATTTTTAAAATGAGCAGTTTCATGAAACTGTATTACCCAAATTTTAGGATATTATTGCAAAAGTACTTAAGAATCATCAGGGCCATGCTACTAACTACTGTTTAATTCCCCTAATTTGTACTTACCTTGGCAAATCATCCCTGATCGTTGTCCTGCTTTCCATTTCATGTTAACCTTATCTATTACTGTTTATACATTGAAAGACAGTTACAGTGAATGTAAGGTATGGGATCGAGGCTCATATGTTGCTTGAACTTACCGTACCTTTAAGTTATCAAAAAGACAGTATTCAAAATGGGAATACACAAAACTGCTTGAAATACTTTACAAATAATAATTTATTTAAACCCATAGCAATGGTATGTCAAAATGTACTTTAATCCATTCAAGGCATGAAATCACAGAGAAAGCAAGCATTGTCGCTCAGCTCAGAAGTATCAGACCCAGGATATCCCAGTTCTCTAAATTTGAGCTCTTAAAGTATAGAACCCTAGACAAATTCCTTACTTTTTTTCAGCCTTTTTTCATCTATAAAATGGGACTACTAATGGGACCTACTTCAGAGAGTTAGGAAAATTAGCTACGATAATGGCCATAAAATGCTTAAAAGTGATAGTTGCAATAATGCTAACTATTGTTATTTTGTACATCATTTTCCCTACTTAATTTGTCTTCTATTCTGTAGAGCACTATACCCTGCCCTATGCAGACTTTTCCCCATGCAAACCTATTTCTCTCCTTCCCACCTCCAGCCCTCCTGACCTCCATTTCCAATCCAGCCGTGCACATAACATGACTAGGCTTTCTCACGGTGGCCTTTCTCGACCTACGACTAGGTGAGTCCCCCTCCTGGCTTAGTCTTGGCTCCTTCGAGCCTGAAGTAAAGGCACACATTTCCAGATTGCAAAGGCATTTTCCCAGTAAGGAAAGTGAAAGCCAGGCATTAAAGGAGATAGAGCAAGTACAAGAGAGCTGCGCTGAGCTGGCCCCAGTTCTCATAAGCTGATCGCTGGATCTCCCAGCACATCTTCCAGTAGTTCTAATCAGATCCCTGAGTGGCCTGGCAGGAGTAGAAAGGAAAAATCATTTCATCTGTCAGTGGTTCTCAGACTTCCTAATGCCGCAATGTATTTTCATTGTTAAAAAGGGGTCGCGACCCACAGGTTGAGAACCGCTTAGACTAGCTCTTCTTTCCTGCTCATCAAAGGTTCCACGCAACTTTAACTCTGCCCTGCTTTTTTGTGGCAATACATCCTGGCTGCCAGGCCGGTCCACCCTGTCTCATGTAGGCAACAACTAATGGAAAGTTAGAGGTATTTTGCAAAGCCAGGAGGGCGACAGGTGGCTGCAGCAGCCGTAACTCGCCCGCTGATTTCAGAAAGAGCAGTTAGGATAGTGCGGGTTATAAAGCAAGTGGAGTGCACAAATTTGAAGGAGGGAGGTGCAAAATTCAATACAGAATCCTCTGCTGTATGCAATCACAATACCTGCTCTCTTTTTCTCCATAGTGTTCAATCATAGTTTAAAATTGCACACTTAGGTGTGAGTTTACTTACTTTAATTCTTGGCTCTTCCAGTAGATCAAAAGAATCCTTAGGAGCAGGAAGGGTAAATAAGATTCAGATTACCTGGATTTGAATCTGGCTCCAATAATTAACAAACTTTGTGTCCTTGGGCAAGTTACTTCATTTCTCTTGTGTCCCACTTTCACACTTGTATATCAGGTTCACAACAGGAGTGCTGAAAATATTAAAGGATGTATAAACTCAGTAAATACTGTCTTCACTGCTATCACTATCCTGGGCCTGCAGGAAAATGGGCTCTGGAGACACAGAACATGGGATTTCTGAGGACTAAGATTTTGGTTTTCTTTATTTCTTATTGAACCTCCAAGTTCTAATGAAGTACTGTAAACATATTGGATGTTTTGATACAAATTTTCAGAATAATTAGACGAATGAGAAAATACATGTCAGTATTTTGTTCCATTTGTCTTTTTCTTTTTTGCAGTTTTTGGCCAGCACTAGGTTTGAACCTGCCACCTCCAGTATGTGGGGCTAGCGCCCCAATCCTTGAGCCACAGACACCACCCAGTATTTTGTTCCATTTGTGTTCTTCAAATTCTATATTTATATTATCCTGATTTAGGAGAGGTTTTTACAATAGTCTCAAGTTATGGGTTGACTGCTAGGAACACATTATCCAGTCATGAAAGATATGCTTTCCACAATTATTGGAAGCATAGATTGATTTAAACATATAAGAATATTTCCTATGCTAAAAATGGCTGCTTTGGGGAAAATTTAATATTTGGTGTTACTGAGCCTACTTCTTTAAATTAATAAGGTGAAAAGCTTTGGATTTGTCTTGGATAGAGACTGATACAAACTGAAGTGTGATAATTTCCAACACTAACATGCCTAATAATGTCAAATAACTACTGTACCATCTAGTATTAAGCTAAGTACTAAGTTTAGAAGATTACTATTATACCCTTTTGTGATTATAACTTTTCCACAAACGTTTAAATCATGTCTATGAGAGAGTTACATTTCATAAACAGATCCCATTTTACTGTTGTGCTGGGCTTTTCTTCATTATGCAATGATGGTGCTCCCACAAGAGACCCCTTGACTCAACCACATTGAATATTACAAAGTGCCCATCAGAGGACCCTAATCAATAAGGCCATATAACTGTAGGCTTTGGAAATGGGGTTTAGGAGTGCTGTTTATTAGCTGAGCAATCTTACCACGTTCATTATTTTCTTTTAAACTCAATTTTCTCGTCTGTAAGGGACGTTAGAACTAATCTCATGTTGCTGTTTTGACTATTAAAATAAAACAAAGTGTATTTCCTATGTAGTAAGAGAGCCAACCCAGAACCTTGGCAAAGTGGGAACATTTCTACAGTTATCCTGGTTTAAGATTCAATAAAAGTGCATTTCTTTTTTTCTGAGAAGCAGTGGAGAGAAGAGAAAAAATATCATAGCTTGGTCCCAGTAAGTCCACATTTGGTAAATTTGGCTCACAATGACTAATGTTCAAATTGTCCAAATTAGGGGTATAAAGTAACTTTTCAAAAAGAGTTAGGTTTTTTTTCTGGGTTTATATTACTCTTGCAATATTTTTCTCCAGCAAAAGACAACACTTCCTAAGATACTTTATCTAATTGTTGAATAAAAGTATGTGGCAATGTGGACTTGGTGACATGTCGAGCAGTCATTGACCTCTACTGTGTGCTTGCAAATTGCACTGGGCACAGAACACTGCTTCTTGCCCAGATTGCTTCATTTTATGTTATTCATTACAAGATATCAAGGTACTTTTTTTCTAATCAATAGTTATTGTCCTAGAGCTTAAGAAGTTCCATAATTGCTTTTTTGGCCTTGTCCTTAGTATTTATGCTTTCCTAGTTGTCCTTAGTGACTCCTTTTAAAGAAACAAGCTTATGCTCTCAATTATCCTGCAACGTATAAAGACTACTGTTTTGTCTACAAGTAATGCCATGATCTGATACCCTGAAACAACACTAACCTCATCACAGATTTTTCTAGGCCCATTTCACTGAATATTTCCACATTTGAAGACATTTTCTTTAGATTGTTCAACTAGAAGTTTTGGAGACTAAATTGGCCAGTGCCTTTCATGGGTTGTGGAGGAAGCATAGTCATAGAGAAACTACCAGAGGAATTAAATAATTCATGAACCCTGGTATGACTTATTTGCTTAATAAAATTGTATAAGAATATATATTTTATAATTTCTGCATATACCACACAGCATGCAGCACACTGCAGATTAATTTGCCTGAAAGCACCAGCTAAAGTCTAGTTTTAAGCTGTTGATTATTTTTAATATTTAAAGGAGTGTTAGCAGCCAAGTGCCTAGTTTATTTATGGCAAGTGGTCACGTAGTCATAGCTAAGATTACATGTTTTTATGGAGGGATGAGCTAAAAGGCTCTAGTAACCGCCTGTTCCCATTCCAGTTCAGCCACAGCATGGCACAAACAGGAACTCTAATGGGTGTGCGTCTATCTCGGTTCTAATTTAGGAATTTGTGAACAAGACCTTCTCTCAAAGATCAGAAGTGTACTTATCTCCTTCAAGGAAGCTAGTGAAAGTATATGGAATCCACTTTTCTATTGTTAGAGAATATTATTGAAAGCGATCAGATAATAGATTTCTCAGGGTTCAACATACCAAATTATGCTCAAAACTTCAGTGATCCCTGATGAAGGAGTCTGCTGGTGTTTTTTCAAACTTGCAGGAAAGAGCTCTATGCCGACTTAGGCCTAAAAATAATCAAGCACAACTTCAAGACCTTTGCTCTGCTTTTCCAGCAACAATTGTTTGAAACGGCCAAATTAGGAATGTAAGTGAATATTACAACTATAAATTCTTCATTCCTGTTAACACATTTGTATACTACAGACAAAAATAATTATTCTTATTTTCCTGAAATTTTCCTTCGTTTGTGGAATTGCTCATTTTTCCCAATTTGAAATGCTCTTCTCTCTTTCTACCTGATGAGAAGTCTCAACTCAATTTTTTATTTATTTCTTTTTTTTATTAAATCATGGTTGTGTACATAAATGCAATCATGGGGTACAATGTGCTGGTTTTATATATAATTTGAAATATTTTCATTGACTTGGTTGACATAGCTTTCATGGCATTTTCTTCGTTATTGTGTGGAGACATTTATATTCTACATTTAGTAAGTTTCATCTGTATCCTTCTGAGATGCACTGTAAGTGTGGACCCACCAAATACTCTCCCTCCGCTCATCCTCCCCCCTCACCTCCCCTCCCTTCCCCCTTTCCCCAGTTGTTGTGCTATAATCGGGTTGTAGCTTTCACATGAAAGCTATAAATTAGTTTCATAGTAGGGCTGAGTACATTGGATACTTTTTCTTTCATGCTTGGGATACTTTGCTAAGAAGAATATTTTCCAGCTCCATCCATGTAAGCATGAAAGAGGTAAAGTCTCCATCTTTCTTTAAGGCTTCATAATATTCCATGATGTACATATACAAGAATTTATTAATCTATTCTTGGGTTGATGGGCACTTGGTCTTTTTCCATGACTTAGCAATTATGAATTGGGCTGCAATAAATATTCTGATACAGATATCTTTGTTATAATGTGATTTTTGGTCTTCTGGATATATACCTAGTGGAGGAATTATAGGATCAAAAGGTAGTTCTATTTTTAGATTTCTAGGTATTCTGCAGATATTTTTCCAAAAGGACTGTATTAGTTTGCATTCCCACCAGCAATGTCGTACTGTTCCCTTTTCTCCACATCCGCACCAGCATCTCTGGTTTTGGGATTTTGTGATGTGGGCTAATCTTACTGGAGTTAGATGATATCTCAAAGTAGTTTTCATTTGCATTTCACTGATGATAAAGATGATGAGCATTTTTTCATATGTCTGTAGGCCGTGCACCTGTCTTCTTCAGAGAAATTTCTCTTCAGGTCCCTTGCCCACCCTGAGATGGGATCGCTTGTTCTTTTCTTGCTAATACATTTGAGTTCTCTGTGTATTCTGGATATTAAACCTTTGTCGGAGATGTAACTTGCAAATATTTTCCCCCATTCTGAGGGCTGTCTGCTTGTTTCCTTACTGTGTTCTTGGCTGTGCAGAAGCTTTTTAGTTTGAACAGATCCCAGTAGTTATTTTTGATGCTGCTTCAATTGCCCGGGGGGTCCTCCTCATAAAATATTCGCCCAGGCCAATTCCTTCAAGAGTTTTTCCTGCACTTTCTTCTAGTATTTTTATAGTTTCAGAAGATGTTAACAAATGGAAAAACATACCATACTCATGGCTGGGAATAATCAACATTGTCAAATGTCTATACTACCCAAAGCAATATACAATTTTAATACAATTCCTATTTAAGTTCCATTGTCATATTTTAAAGATCTCAAAAAAATAATACATCGTTTTATATGGAATCAGAAAAAAACTTGAATAGCCAAGACACTACTCAAGAGTGAAAATAAAGCAGGAGGAGTTACACTTCCAGACCTCAGACTATACTATAAATCAATAGTAAACAAAACAGCATGGTACTGGCACAAAAACAGAGAGATAGATGTATGGAACAGAATAGAGAACCAAGAGATGAACCCAGCTACTTACCATTATTTGATCTTTGACAAGCCAATTAAAAACATTAAGTGAGTTAAAGATTCCCTATTTAACAAATGGTGCTGGATAAACTGGCTGGCGACCTGTAAAAGACTGAAACTGGACCCACACCTTTCACCTTTAACTAAGATAGACTCTCACTGGATTAAAGATTTAAACTTAAGACATCAACTCAAATTTTGCCACCGTTTTTTCTCTTTCCAAGCAGTTATTGCATTGTCCAAGTTCGCACAACTAGATATGGTTCGCACAACCATATTCTTCTTGGTTTATTGGTAGTTTCAAGAATTGCTTGTTAATTCTTCTCTTAAAAACAAATAGAACTATAGTAAAATTATAAACTCTTAAGGGCAACTCAATTTACTATTACTATGTCTGTTGTGTGTTGCCAATTTGGGCGCATGTAGAAGATAATTGGCGGAGAGAACCCTGGCTCTTCTATTTAGCTCCGGTGAGGTGAATATAATTCAGCCTTTTGGGTATGATAGAAAAAGGAGAGAAGTTGGATATCAAGGAAGCAATGTTCTAGTATGGTCTTCTTACTGCTTCTAGAACATGATGTCCCTGTCTATTGCTTCTACTTACTACAAACAAGCAAAAAAGTCTCCACTTAAAATCTAGTCTCTCATATATACTATGTTTTTATATTTTAAATAATTACCATGTAGTGATGAATCATTATAACTATAATGGACACATTAAAATTTTATTTACTGATTTGGGAGAAATAACAGTGGAATGTATTTCCTTTTATAACTTATTCTAATTAATTCATAGTAATCTTATATTCCCAATGTTTCCACCCAGTTTACTTCATTCACATTTTATACAATAGAAAAATTCTGTGAAAGGGGTCCTCTTGAGGGAATCTGATAGCCCAGCACGAAATAGTTTATGCCAGTGGTTTCTCCTACCATCCAGGAAATTTGACTGAATGAGTTATAGAAAATGCCTTTAGAAAAGACAGCAGTGATAGCACTTTACACATTTTTCTTCTTTCTCCATTTTTGCAAGGACGTATTTAAGAATCAATATTACTCTACTTGATATAGTGATTGTATATGTGAAATTTTCACACATGAAGTTTTAGCTGAGCACATGATCACATGCACTTGTGAAAAAGTTCTATGAAGAGAAATTTATAGTATTTTGCAGTTAGTAAATAAGAAATGTACACAGATAAGGATTGTTACAGATCTAAACTTCCTAAATGTTTTGCAATCAGTATGAATGTAATTTAGCTGTGTGTATAGATTTTTATTTTTAGAGTTCAGTAGTGAAGGCTTATTTGGTCACAAGAAGCATGATTTCTTTTAAGTTATTTCTTTGTTTATTTTAGCACTTAATTAGATATTTTAATTGGTAGAATTTTTTCAATGGTTGTATACTGTAGAAAGAATAAAGTCTATGATATTAGTACAACTGATACTTTTTTATTTTTTTATTAAATCATAGCTGTGTACATTAATGCAATCACGGGATTCAACGTGCTGATTTTATATACCATTTGAAATATTTTCATCAAACTGGTTAACATAGCCTTCACCACATTTTCTTAGTTATTGTGTTAAGACATTTATATCTACACTTGGTAAATTTAACATGTACCCTTGTAAGATGCGCCATAGGTGTGGTCTCCCCAATCACTCTCTCTCCACTCATCTTCCTCCTCGTCCCTCCCCTCCCTCTCCTCTTTCCTCTTCTTCTTGGTCTTTCATATGAAAGCTATAAATTGGTTTCATAGTAGGGCTGAATACATTGGATACTTTTTCTTCCATTCTTGAGATACTTTACTGAGAAGAGTATGTTTCAGCTCCATCCATGTAAACATGAAAGAGGTAAAGTCTCCATCCTTTTTAAAGGCTGCATAATATTCCATGATGTACATATACCATAATTTATTGATCCATTCATGGGTTGATGGGCACTTGGGCTTCTTCCATTACTTAGCAATTATGAATTGGGCTGCAATAAACATTCTGGTACAAATATCTTTGTTATAAAGTGATTTTAAGTCTTCTGGATATATACCTAGTAAAGGAATTGAAGGATCGAATGGAGGATCTATGTCATCTAATAAACTTGATGACATCTCTAATCAAATAATTAAGTAAATTTTTTGTTTGGTATTGAAACAAAATCAATGAGCTTGAAATCTTATACCATTTTTAGAGCAGCAAGTAAATTAGAAAATAATATCACTTTACAAAAATTGCATAATACATCCATATGAACTGATATTTCATGAGCTTAAACAGTGTGTAATGCATAACTTAGTGCCCTGGAGACTAAGTACAATGAAATTAGTTTTGTAATATTCTCTAAAACTTTTCTTAGAATTCTATGTTCATCTTACTTAGAATTCTATGTTCACTTAGGTGATAAAATGGTGCTACAGTACCATATATATATTTTGTCTTGTTTTCATTTTAGAATTTTTTTTCACCTCTTCTAAGGAGGATTCTTCTATGAGTGAGATTGCTGGACCAAATAGTAGTAGGTCTGTCTAATTTTAATTCTTTAGAGTATCTCCATACTTCTTTCCATAGGGGCTGTACTGATTTGCAGTCCACCAACAAAGGGTGGTCTAACTCATATCTTTCAAACTTCAGTGTATGGACTTGTGGTCACTTGAAGAGCCATTATGAATTATTTGAAACATTTGTGGTGCATAAATAAGAAAAGGTCTTATTTCATTTATTTCAATGTTTTTGATATTTGTCTATCATGACATTGAATCTCTAGTGTTTTAGCCAAATATAACCACAAAGCAGTATTCTTACTTTTGTAGAAGTCCTGGGAATTTGCACTATACTTTTTCAAGTAAATATATCTGTAAATATGTGAGCTTCTTGGCCCCCAATGACTTGGATTTTCTTCTCTTGCAAAGGAAATGAATTTCTAAAATCCTGAATCATTTACTAAGTATGTTTTCCTTCTGGTCTCCCAGAGATCTGAGGAACAATGTGCCAAAGGACATACTCATTCTAGGGAGATCAGCAGCTTAAATGTCTCTGCAGGAAGATTTAATAAATGCTAATGAAAATACTACTGCTCAGATATTGACAAGTTAGGGGTATAATAAAATAAATCCGTTGTGTCCATCTTAATATTTACATAGATCATGATATCCTGTAGTTTTTTCACTAAAGCTCATTGTGTTTGAACTTAAGTATAGTTATTGTTTTTACCACCTAGAGGCACTAAAGTTGTAACATTAAGAGGAAATATTCCATAAAACACTCACAGCAACAACAAAAATAAGTAAATGGAACCTGATCAGGTTAAAAAGTTTCTGCACAGCAAAGTATTTAATCAATAAAGCAAATAGACAACCTACAGAGTGGGGGGAAATATTTGCATGCATACATCTGATAAAGGAATGATAACCAAAATATACAAAGAACTCAAGCAAATTAGCAAGAAAAGAAAAAATCAAACATCTCCATTAAAAAGTGGGAAAAAGACATGGACAGAAACTTTTCATATGAAGATAGACTAATACTCAAAAAACACATGAAAAAATAGTCAATGACTCTAATCATCAGGAAAATGTAAATCAAAACCATAGAGAGAATGGCTCTTATCAAAAAGTCCCAAAACACATTCTTCTTAGCAAAGTATCTCAAGAACGGAAGAAAAAGTATCCAATGTACTCAGCTCTACTATGAAGCTAATTTATAGCTTTCATATGAAGGCTATAACCCAATTACAGCACAAGAATATGGGGAAAGGGGCAAGGGAGGGGAGAGGAGGGGGGGATTGAGGAGGAAGGGTAATTGGTGGGACCACACCTACGGTGCATCTTAGAAGGGTGCAGGTGAAGCTTACTAAATGCAGAATACAAATGTTTTCATACAATAACCAAGAAAATCCCATGAAGGTTATGTCAAACAGTTGGAGGAAAATATTTCAGATTGTGTATGAAGCCAGCACATTCTACCCCATGATTGCACTAATGTACACAGCTATGATTTAATAAAAAAAAAAAGTCCTAAGAAAAAAGCTCATGACACAGATGCAGAAAGAAAAGAACACTTACACACCATTTGTTGGTGGACTGCAAATGAGTACAGCCCCTATGGAAAGAACTATGGAGATACTCCAAAGAACTCAAATTAGACCTACTACTATTTGGTCCAGCAATCTCTCTGCTAGGAAAAAACCACTCAAGGAAAAAACACCATTTTATCAAAAAGGTACTTGCACTACAATGTTTACAGACCACAATTCACAGTCGTAAAAAATGGAAGCAACCCAGGTGACCATTAATACATAAATAGGCTAATAAATTGTGGTATATGTACATCATTGAGTTCTACTCAGTCATTAAAAAAAATTAATCAAGTATCTTTTGTAACAACCTGGATGAAACTGGAGTCCATTTTCCTAAGTGAAGTTTTATAAGAATGGAAAAATATTGTGTTTACATGAATGGAGCTGGAACATATTCTTCTTAGCAAAGTATCTCAAGAATGGAAGAAAAAGTATCCAATGTATTCAGCCCTTATATGAAGCTAATTTATAGCTTTCATATGAAGGCTAACACCCAATTATAGCACAAGAATACAGGGGAAAGGGTAAGGGAGGGGAGGGGGGAGGATGGGTGGAGGGAGGGCAATTGGTGGGATCACACCTACGGTGCATCTTAGAAGGGTACTGGTGAAACTCATTAAATGTAGAATATCAATGTCTTCATATAGTGATTACGAAAATGCCATGAAGGCTATGTTTAACAGTTCAACCAAAATATTTCAGATTGTATATGAAGTCAGCACATTGTGCTCCATGATCGCACTAATGCACACAATTATGATTTAATAAAGTTATAAAAGAAAAAGAATGGAAAAATAAACACCACAGGTACTCACTACTAAAATGAAACTAGTTGATTAATATGTATGTGCACATATGGCAGTAAAACTCTGTGAAAATCAACAAGGGGGAGGGGGTAGGGGTGTGTAAATTCATACTTAATTGCTACAGTGCACACTCGCTGGGAAGGGCATACTTACAACTTTGATTAAAATGTACAAAAGCAAATTATGTAACCAAAATGTTGTGTACCCCTATAATATTCTGAAATTTAAAATATAGTTCATATAATTAAATAAAAAGAGAGAATATTAATGATGCTATTTCTCTGTAGCTTTTGTTTAAAGTGATTATGTATATTTTTGACTTTTTCAAAAATGCCTTGTTTTTAAATCATGCCAACATGATTTGAAAAATCTTATTAGCATAAAATCAGGTCAATATTGAATTTCTGAGATCTCATTATTTTATTTTATTATAATTAATTTTTTAAATTATTATATAACAGTTATATTAATTCCTTAAAATAGTAGGGATAACTTAACCCAATCTGGTGTAACTAAAGTAAAATATTTTATATAATCATGATGCATGTACTTTGTTCTTCTCTGAGGCTGTTCATAAGGGGAAATTGCGATAAACTGTGTGGGTATGAATACTGAATCCACAAAATATTGAAAAATAAGGACTTGCATCTAGGTTTGATAAACAAATTTTATTTTAACAAAACACGTATGGAACTGGGTAAATAGCTACTATCTAACCTCATGTATCTTTTTTTGTTCACCATTATGTCCCCAGGGATGCAAAGTATCTGAGTAAACTTGCTATAGTCATAGTTAGGACTCAACGGGCCTTTCTTTATGAAAGAATAAATATTTAATCGGTGAATTAATGAATTAAGGAGAATACTTAATACATATTAATCACAGTCTAGTTTAAAATGTAATAATTGATAAATCTTATAAAACATGCAATGAATCTGATATAATCTAGTTTAATTAATGAGGTTACATATATCTTAAACAATAATGATTAGTTTGTTAGCTCTTACTGGTTGAAATACAGGTATTTCACTTTTCTTAACTCTTATTTTTCTCTCCTAGTTTAAAGTCAATCAAATGCAGCATATGCGTTTTTCAAAACATAATTTTGTGTAGAGCTATTATGAAATCCATAAACAAAAATTGTCAAAATCACGAATTGGATGATACTTTCTTTTTAATAACTGACAAGCTTTTTTTTTTTTTTTTTAATCAAAACTAAATTTTACCCATCCCTTAAAAGTTAGAAAAGAATTATTTTGAGATTTATAAAAGTTCAGTCCAGGACCTTTTATGTTATCTATGCCTCCCTGGGGAGAGGGCAGGAAATGAGAACATTCAGAACATGACCACTCTTCTGTCCTTTTCAGCATCCTGAGGCCTTGCAAAAAGGTCCTCTGTCATCTGAGAGCTCTCTGGAACTTCTGCCCATAAGTGCCTTTTCTCTGCTCTGTGACTTACACTGTTTTTATACAAATTAACCCTTTTAAACTAACTTTATTGATGTAGTCATTATAAAACAAAAAACAACAAATTGGTTTCACTCAAAATAACCAACTGTATGATTTTATTTGGCTTAACTAAGTCCATCAAATTGACAAAACTAGTGTTTGTGCTTCAAGCAACACAGCTTCAAGTGCTAAAGTGCTAGAATTAAAGTTGCCAAGAAAAAGAAGAAAGAATCTCATTAAACTTTTGTGGTATAGTTTTAAAACAGGACATTTTTATGTGAGCAGTATTGCAAATGATCAAAGATCTTCAAGGGGTTCTGTATGCATTAGATTGAACTATTTGAAATTACTGATATTTGCCTGGAACAACAACAACAACAAAAGGTTACTTTGTGTGCTTCAATCTGAAGTATGATGGAAATAACTACTTAATGCAGGCTGAAGTTTTGGAAAGTGCACAGTTATGTTAAGCTAATTATAAGAAGAAAGATCATGTTGAAGGGGTGTTAGAAGGGAGTGCCTCCGTGTATTTGGAAACAGAAGTTCTGAACTCCAGATTTGGCCCTCCTATTTAGGGGTTGTGTAGACTTAGGCAATTCACTAATCCCTTTGATGCTTGATTTTCTGTTAGATAAACCAGAGCTATTAATAATACCCTCCACAGTTGTAAGGATTGAAGGTGGCGATGTATGTGAAAGTACTTTGTAAACCATAGAGAGCCATAAAAATCCAAGATAGTGTGCAGACTTCTGTTTAATACTGTCTAGCAAAATTGAGATGAATAATGAGAAAAGCAAGAAAACTTTTCTCTTGTATAATAACCAATTCCTATCATAAAGTGAAAAAAAAGTAAAATATTATACTTGTTGCTTTATAAGACAGACATCCCATGTGCATTTTTAAGCTATGATATCTGCCAATAAAATTCCCAGGCTTGGCCATTCCTTTCCTATGAAAGCAAGTCACACCTACTCCCAAGCTTCTTACAAACTGTCTGTGCCATCTAAAAATACTCCAGCATATTATGAATTAATGTTTCCCCACTTTGAAATTACAATGTTGTTTTTATATACTCTCAGCACTTTCCTCCGAGCAAGGTTTTATTAATGCTGATTTTTGCTACAAGACAAAAAACCTTTGCAAATATTTGTTCTTGTTTTTCTTTGGAACTGTGAGAGGAGACTCCTGGCTGTTGAAGGAGGGACAGGATGTCTTTTTTGGGCTGCAGTTGTATTTGGCTTCATCCGTGGAAGGAGAGACAGTGCTCTTAGGTGCCAATATTTGGTTAAGAGCTAACAGCAGAAAGATTGCTGCTTTGGTAGATCAAGTGATGCATTCTTGTAGACTAGTGAGAGAATAAACAATCATGGGAGATAAATAATCATGTTTCTGTTTCCTGGTTATAATTTTATGCAAATTCACCCTCATTTCACTTCGTCATACAGTATATAATTGGAAAGCCAATCCTGAGCATCTCTAATGGATTGGATGCTCAACATACGTGTTTGTACTGAAGAGTACAACATGGCAATTTATGTATTAGTATAGAACTCAAAGTATGTAACCCCACAGGTATAATGTATTCATCAGATTTTTGTCTTTAAAAGAAATGGCTCTCATGGTTGACAGAAGGTGTTTAAATATTAATGACACTACTTACTGTAGCCATACATCATAGAAAAGGTACATATTACATTTTAAAGAAATAATTATGCAGACTCATACTTGCCAAATCTATCAACCAAATTTGAGGCAAATATTAATAATATTATTACTGTGGCATGCTAATCTACTATAGCTGTGCTCTAAGACATTTGACAGAATTGATCATAATTATAATAAACATTATGTGTGGGCAAAATATACTTGAGTAAATGTTAAACTCACTCACACCAGGATTTCTCAGATAGGATTGCACAGAACAAATCTCCTGGATGTTGATGGTCATTTTTCTGAAAACTTGTCAAATCATCAAATAAGTTGGAAAAAATCAAGTTTAAACAAAGATAACTGTGTTTTTTTACTACAGGCTATCTCTGAACCTTTGTCATTTTAATGAGTTTCATATATTTGTAAGAAAGAGATATCAAAGAAATCTTAGCACGATGAATAATGAGTAAACCTAAACTGTAGCAAACACTGATTTTGAAACTTAGAGTATAAAATAATCATTGCTGCAAATTCTAGGTGGGAAATTGCACCTAAAATAAAATTTCCAAACTTTCATTGGAATGTTATAATTCATCTCTCAAAAAAATGACCGACTCTTGTCCGTGTTGTATGGCTAAATGTAATTAAAGGATAATAATAAATTTTTATTCCAGTTTAAGTACAAACACATGAATACTTGTTTCCACTTAATCAGGGCTGATTGGCCACGTGTTTTCATCTGCTCCATCAGGAAGCCTTATGAAAATTATAGTAATGAGATAGAAAAAGAAAGTGATAGACTCCAAGAACATTGAGCAATAATTGGAGGACACTGCACCAATACTTTGAAAGCTGGAAGTTGGACATGAATTAAACTAATTAGCTGAACTAAGAGAGCTGAAACCCAAATTTACAGGACACAGAGTCAAGGAGAAAGATGATTTGTGCCACAGATCTCCAGAAAAGCTCCGGGTTTAGAGACCATCGGTATATCCAGAAAAGTGTACAGTTCAAGTCAAAAACTAGAGAATTGGTTAAGATTCACTATAATCAGTTTTCCCCAGACCCTCAGTCTAGCTGGACAAACTATTTGCTTGTTCAGGAGAAGCCTGAAGCTTTACTCTCTGATCAAATGCACTGGAACGGCCATGGCCTGTGGAGAGCAAGCAGAGATGAAGACATGAGAACTAAACTGGACATGGGAGAATTGAATACATCTTTCTTCACCGTGTCCAGGGAACTCTTATAACTCCTGAGCCAACGATAGGAAGATTTCTTCCTGACCGACGGACGCTCAATATACCTGAAAAAGATAAAGGTCAAAATAAAAACCAAACTAACAGTACAACAAAAGAAATGCAGGAGAAACAGACAATGCAGGGAGTAGAAGAATATGGTCTTTAGATTCCGTTATAATTAATGTGTTTAGAAAAGGAAAACAGATAACTGTATTCATGAAATAGTACAGTATTTATGAAATTATATCAAACAAATGCAGAGGAAAAAACATGAAGTTTCAGAAAATAAATATATGAGAACAGAATTAAAATTATCCAAACAAGAGTTGGAAGATAAAGTTTATAAAATCTTCCAAAGGATGATTTCCAAAATAGAAATAATCTGGAAATAAATTTTTTAAAAAGGAGGTCAGAGATATAAGGATTTTTCCTCCAAAAACAAGAATAGATAAAATGGAAATCAGGATATTATCAAAAATATATATTAAGAAAATTTCTTAGCCCTAAGGGGCAACAGTTTCCAAACTTAGCATGCCAAAACCAGGAAAATGAAAACAATGTTCTTATTTAAAGATTTCATTGTGAAATTTTAGAACACCAGGGACAAAGACACATGCTAACATCCTCCAGAGTGATGAACAAACTCGGGTCAGATATTCAAAGGAGATGGACTCAAAATGGCATGAGGTTTCTCACCAGCAACTGGATGCCAGGGGTCAGTGTATTGATGCCTTCAAAACTCTGTAAGAAAATCATTCTCAGCTTGAAAGCATATACCTAACCAAACTATCAATCAAGTGTGTAAATGGGACAAAAGTATTTTCAGATGTGGTTGGTCTTAAACTACCTCCTGTGGACAAGAGGAGGTATTTATCAAAACAGGTGAATAAATAGTAAGGGAGGATGAAGTGGCATCTTGGAAATAGGGTATCCAACAGGAGAGAGATTAAAGAAAATCCCAACTGATGTTGAAGGCCGGTCTGAGGATAACAAGTATGAAGCCAACCTGAGCGCAATCAGTCTCGAATGGGAATCGAGTGATATAGAGTCACCATGAAAGATGCCCAGAAATAAATACATAAATAGATTAAATAAATATTATAGACTACTTACCTATTGGAATATATTAATAAAAGGACATTTCTGCTGCAGAATTTGAAAATAAACTAATGCAAGATTGGTGGGGGATAAACTTCAGGTAAACAAAGAAAAAGAAAATCTTGTAACATTCTACATACCCGCAACCCAGCAGTGCATAGCATTTTCTTTTTCACAAAAATGTACGCATTAAAACTTATCAGAAATAATGATGGCATATCTCTACTGGGAGGAAGCAAACAACAAAAGAAGTTTGTGTGCTTTGTGCCGATGTGCAAGCTTTAAAGAGCTGAATCTTCATCTATTGTAGTACAGGTATTTGGTACTTAATATATAATTTTCTTTCAAAAAATAGTAAGGAAGGCTTGGCACAGTGGCTATCACCTGTAATCCCAGCCCTCCTTCCCAAGGCGGGAAGATTGCATGAGCTCAGGAGTTTGAGACCAGCCTGTGCAAGAGCAAGATGCCTGTCTCCACTAAAAAGTAGAATAATTAGCTGGTGGTTGCAGTGTGTGTCTGTAGTCCCAGTTACTCCAGAGGATGAGGCTGGAGGATCACTTGAGCCCAGGTGTTTAAGGTTGTTTTGAGGTAGGATGATATTGCACTCTAGCGGGGGGCAACAGAGACTCTGTCTCAAAAACAAACAAATAAACCAAAAAAGTGTGGAGGGAGGGTAATCGGTGTGCTCACACCACCTATGGTGCATTTTACAAGGGTACATGTCAAATCTATTAAGTGCAGAATATAAATGTCTTAAGACAGTAATTAAGAAAGTGTTATGAAGGTTATGTTAATCAGTTTCTTGTATTTCAAATTGTACATAAAACCAGCACATCATACCCCTTAAAGGCATTAATGTACACAGCTATGATTTAATAAAAATAAAAAAAATAATATAAGGATGCCATTTAACAATATGCAGTAAAGACCAAAGGAGAAACTCTGGGAAGTGAGAATCAGAGGTGTGGAAGCGTGTGGAAGGATGGCTGTTTTTCTCTGGAAGACCTATGAAAAATTGAACTTTAAAACAGTAACATATTGCTTTGATAACTACATAAAAACATGTAAGCTATAAGTGTCCTAGCAATGGAAGACTCAAAGCTTTGAAAATGACAGTAATCATTTATATAATAAGAATAAATATATACTAAAAGGACAACATCATGAGATTGTTGAAAATGTGAATAAGAAAAAATGCTGATCATATGTTTCACACAATCGTAAACTAATTACACATACTAAATGGGGAAGGCTAGACAATAAGATGTTAAAAATTACCAGCTTTGAGTAGAAAAAAAATACTGAAACCGCATATATTTAAGTTGTATGCCATGATGCTCTGATATGCGCAGTTAACCGATTACTACAGTGGACTCTGCTCAGTCACATTTGTGTGCGTGCACGTGGGCATGTGCTGAGAACACTTTAATCTTGTAGCAAATTTCAAGTGTATTTCAATACAGTATTAACTATAATTCCTAAGTGTATATTAGATCTCTAGGGTTTGGTTCGATTTTTTAGGGTTATTTTTCCTTTTATTTTTCTACTCGTCAGATTTTCTACAATGAGTGTATGTTTACTTTTCCAGAGAAAGGCAATGTTTACATGGACCTAGCAGAGGCCAGGGTAACATTCTAATGTCTCCTTTCCCTCCAT